>CAWUFW010022098.1:0-103648 GCA_963921515.1 Calotriton arnoldi | reverse complement strand
GTTATATTTAGGCCTTGTAATAATATAAAAACTATTGTCTTAAAACAAAAAAACACTGAAATTCACCAGTTATAGTTTACTGATTTAACTATAACTGTTGCTGCTGCCAAGCACCGCTTGTGACCTTATATATTCCTTGACTCATGACATGTTATATGACATCATTCTTATGTTATCTGATAATGTGAGTGGAGGGCACCCTTGTCTCCTTTTCCTTCTCAGCTCCTTCCTTATTGTGATACAATTGTTATGTACTGTGTTCCATTTTGACAGAGTAGTGCACGGCCCTCGATTTTGTACAATATTGTTTGGTAACCTCCATGCACCATGAGAAGTCATCAGTGGGCATGGAGTATCAAACTTTCCTATCCAGTGTATATTGTGCGTCTGCATTTTGTGTGTGAGTCATTAATGGGTAAGTCATGCATTCTGGCAACTAACCATACATATGAGTGCAGTTCTGGCTCCGAACAGTTATCATTGTGCAAGATGCAATCAACTAGTGTGTTGTCTCATGCTTCTGTGTTCACTGAGATGCTGATATATAGGTATGTGGGCGTTTTTGTATACATCTGCCTTGTGGGTTAGGGTTAATATCTTGGGGATTTCGTGAAAATACATTTTTAAGTAGATAGTGTGACTGATAAACATTCTCTCAAACGGACCATTGATCTAGAAATCCTGAGCCTAAAGCAAGCAGTGCAGAGCCGCTCACTTGTAGCTGGGCTTACTCTTTGGACTATCTTAAGGTAGAGACTCTTTTCGACTCACATGGTCAGACCACTATGAGATCCCATACCATACAACTGTTATTAAGTCTTCTTTGAAAACATCTGCTATTGAGCTCAGCAAACCACTTGGTCTTGGTATAAAGTTATCCAAACAAACTTCACAGAAGCTTTACATAATGTTCTTTTCGTTCCTTCCCATCAGATGAAAGAGGTTGTGTCAGCCTTTCATTGATGGATCTCAGTTGCAGCAGATACAATTGCACTAATTAAACAGAAGGGATCCAATAACAATTTGACATCCATACTGTGGTTCCCCAATGAGTTAAAAGAGTCAATGTAAAAGACCTGAACATTTCTAGAAAATAAACTATTGTCTTGGAGGAGGAAACATATTGGAAAACTATCAAAAGATATCAGCATTTAATTTGTACCTTATGTACTGCTTTTACACGTCCAAGATAGAAGGAGACAAAAAAACATCAAAAGAGCTCTTCTCCACTGAAATGTCTTACCAATCCCACAACCTGTAGTAATGTTGTCTATGCGATAACTTAACTCAGTTTTTCCAGAAAACAATCCATCACAACTAGCTACCTTCTGCTCTTCTGCCCAGAACGATGTTGTGAATACCATATTTGCCTCTATCCCTTTATTGGCCTTGTTTACTTTGTTTAGTTGTCTCTTATCACCCTTGAAGAGATGAGTACTCTTGCCAATAAATCAGGTTCATCTTCTGACCTATGTCCACCTTAGGTATTGCCTATGGTTTTGAATATCCTCCTCACTCGATTGGTAGAGATTTGTAATCTTTCTCTAGCCAATGCTGAGGTGCCCCTCCTGTTGGAAGATTACTTTTGTCATTCCTTTACTTAAGAAACGCTCTGCAGATTCTAATATTTTATCCAATGACAGACCCTTTTCCTTCTTCCCTTTCTAGTGAATCTGATCCAAAAAGCATGTTAGCAACCAGTTATCAGCTTACCTTGAATCCATCCAGCTGTTGGATGAGGCACAGTCAGACATTAAAGCACTTCATAGCACTGAGACTGTGATCTCCAAACCATATCGGACTGAGGCAGATCTGCTGCTCTGGCCCTCCTGGATCTCTCTGCGACTTTTGAAACAGTTTCACATCAGTTGCTCATCCAACAGATCCTTGGTATTGGAATTTTTAGCTCTGTTTTCGGATAGGTTTAGACCTTTTTCCAAATGTGTCTCTTTATAACCCCTCCATTCAGAAAATTGTATATCTCTTTGTGGTGTGCTGCAAGGCTCTTCCCTAGTCCCATCTTTTTAATATGTACATCCTCCTCTTGCGGCAATGATCAGATCAGATGGATTAAACTTCATATCCTATGCTCAGAACACACAGATCATTGTTTCCACCTTGGATAATTCTTCCTATACCTAAAATCGTTTTTTCCACCTGCATGTCAGTAGTGGCTACATAGATGAGCTGCAATCTCCTGAAACTCAAATCACATAACACTGAGAATCTGTTGCTTGGCTCTCAGTATTCAATCTGGTCTTTGGGTTGGTGGCCTTCTGAGCTTAACTCGACTCCAATCCCGACCTCATGCACTAGGATTACAAGAATCTTATTTGAGGATTATTTATCTTTTGCCCCTCAGATCTTTTCAGTGGCATCTGTTTGTTTTGCTTTACTAAGATAAATAAGATAAATTCAGAAAGCACTTTCTCCACTTCCTGAGACCTAATGGAAAACTGTGAGTTAAGCTGTTGTAACTTCTTGTTTCGATTATGGGAACTCTCTGTACCCTGGCCTTCCTAGCTATTTTAACAACAGGCTTCAATTAGTTCAAAATGCACCTACTCAGTTGATTGTGAATCTTCCTAAGAGAGAGCCAATCCAGCACAGTCTAGCAATATTTCCTTTCTACACAGGCGTCCGGTGCAGAAAAGATACATTTAAGGCCTCCCACATCACAAAAAAGTCTTTACAGAACAAAGGGCTAGTTAATAATTGGGTTTTTGGTTGGCAGAGGTATGCACCCTGTCCAAGCTGGAATCACAATACTAATCAGGGTAAGTCACAACACACCCTAAATTAACCTGTGTTCACCCTCTGATAGCTTGGTGCAGAGTAGTCAGGCTTTACTTAAGAGGCAAGGTGTAAAGTATTTGTACAACATTTCAAACAATAACACAGTGGAAACACCACCAAAAAACTCCAAACCATGGGGGTCATTACGATGGCGGGCGGACAAAGTCCGCCCGACATCACAACGGAAAGAGGGACCGCCCGCAAGAGGTGCGGCGGTCCCGCTGTGCGTATTATGATGCCACCGCCACCGTGGCGGTGGCATCCCCTATTCCCAGCATTGTGGCGGGCGGTGCTCACAGCACCACCCGCCACAATGCTGGGAATGCACGTTGTGCATTGACATGCACAAGGTGACAGGCACCGCGCAGTGCCTGCCACTTTGTCCATGCCAATGCAGGGGGTACCATAGGTACCCCCCATGTGCACCCCCACCCCCCAACATCCTGGGTGCCCACTACGGGCCCCCAACAGCGAAGACCACATGCCTTTCCATGGCGGCAATGCCGCCATGGAAGGGCTGCTTTCCGCCATCATCATAATATGGATGGCGGTGTCTTGCAGACACCGCAACCATATTATGCATGTTCTCCGCCTGGTCGACGAGTCGACCGGCGGAAAAGTGCCAGACGGTCTTTCCGTCCGCCTCGGACCCCCCAGCCATCATAATATGGCGGGCGAAAATGTTAGGCGGGCGCTGTAAAAAAGCGGGCGGATGGCCACTGCCATTCGGGCGGTGGCGATCCGCCCACTATCATAATGACTCCCTAAGTTAGGAAAATAGAGCTTAGCTTTGTATATAACACAAGACCTAAATGACAAAAATCTAATAAGTAGACCAGGAGTTATGAATTTTTAAAGAATAAACAGTAAAATAGTGATTAAAAGCATAAAGCACTAACAAGGGATATCTGGTCACACTGGACCGGGTTAAGTCCAAACGTTCAAGCCAACGGGGTGCCTACCAATCACAATGCTGCATTGCAGCATTGTGCTTGGTCAGTGGGGCCTGGCTGTGCTGCTGTCCAAGACGGAGAAGAGCATGAGCGGAGACGAGGGACCCGGCGCAAAGGTAAGTTTCTTTTATTTATCTTTTATGTTTTTTTTTTTAAATATGCGCACCCTACCCCCATCGTGACCCGCCAGCCCTGCCACCCGCGAGCCATGCCGGCCACCGTTGAATTCCATAGGTTTTTAACATGGCGGATATACTCCATTCCAATTGAGAATTACAGCTTAGTAGATGTAACAAGAAATCCCCGATGATAACCTAAGGGAGGGGTAGGCCTCACAGAAGTGAAATTCAGGAGTTTTTGCCTACCAGGACATGTAAAACTAAAAATTGCATGTCCTTCCTTTTGATTACACAGCATCCTGCCCTATGGGCTAACTAGGGCCTACTTTAATAGTGACTTGTATGTATTAAAAGGCGAATTTAAGACTTGGCAAAGGATTTTAAATGCCAAGTCGACATGGCAGTGCAAATTGCACATACAGGTCTTCAGTGTCCAGCCTGAGACAAGGGCTACTTAAGTGGGAGGCACAATCAGTGCTACAGGCCCACTAGTAGCATTTAATTTACAAGCCCCGGGCACATGTACTGCACATTACTAGGGACTTATAGGTGCATTCAAAATATCAATTGGTTATATATCAATCAAACCATGTTTAGGGGAGTGAGCACAAGCACTTTAGCACTGGTTAGCAATGGTAACGTGCATTGAGTCTAAAGGCCAGCAAAAGCTAAATCTGCAAAATTCGAGGCATGCAGGCAAAATGTTTGGGTGCAGACCACCCAAAAGCTGACAGGTCTAACAGGCCTCATTACACCCATAGGAGTCTGTACACCCCCTTCACGTTTCGTCCTGCAACCTTTTGTTGATTCCTCATATTAAGCAGAGCAGGATTGAGGGTCAGCCCTGTTCTTAAATGATTGCTAAAAGTTAGAATGCATTGCTTTCTACTCTTAAATATACTCATTTTAGGAAGCATCTGAAAATGTGGTTGTTTCAATCACTTTAACTCTTCTCTGTCTCGCTGTTTTGAACGTTTGCAATGCCAGAATGCCCCGTTCCTGGCAACAGTGTACTTTACAAGTGTTTTTCATTCATTCAATTATTGGCTGTGTTCTTCTGCATTGGCCTTGTATGGCAGTGGACACCAGTCTGTGTAGTAGGGCGTGCAACAGAGTGACAGAGGAAGAGAGGAGTTTATGTGTGAGTGCGTATGCACACATCTGATTTCTGCGTGTGAAAGGGGGGAGAAATTCTGGGTTCTGCATACCACCTTAATGTGATATTTGGTGCCTGAACTGAATGACGTCAAGATATGGAGTTTTCAGTGTAACTGTACCCATGGATGCCTGTTAGAAATGGGGTTTCTGGCTGGCTAGGTATGATACCTAGCTCACTGCGGGCCAGACAATTGACCTAATTACATTAAGCTCCCAGAATGGCATCCATCTGAACAGTAATGTATGCTGCATTCTTCATTTCCCTACCCCCTCGACATCTCTATACATATATTTGTCTTTCTTAGAAAAGGCTACCGAATTCCACACCAAGCACATAAAAAGCTAATGATGGCTAGCTACGTGTAGGTACGTTTTGATAGTCTCCTTTAAAGAATGATGTTGCTCTGTCCTCTTCATCTCAGCCAAATACTTGTCCCTGGACTCTGTACTCATCTTCAATCTGAACTTTGAATTAATTTTCCAGTTTATCACTTACGAAATAGAGAAATGTGTCACTTGAAAGACACACCTACTAAATCTCCTCTGTCCCTGAAGCGCTCTCTGTTAACCAGCAAGATATTGCTCAACATCCCTTCTTCAACGCAGGTGTGTATCCCTGAAGATCACCGCTTCGACATATTTCTTGAGTTGTTATCAGATTCGAACAGAAATCGTGCTGTCCAAACACTGCTACGTGAAAGGTTTACTGAGTGCATCCCCTGCTGAAAACCACCTCAAAGGCAATCCTCGGGACTGACAACATGTGGATCATAAACACCATTGTTGAAACAGTTTCCCGAATTGGCAAACAGATTCCAGATTCTGTGTATTGCAATATTCATCACTCCGCACAGCAGCCCCACTCTGCCCACGCGTGTGAAGAACTCGACAGGCCTCGGCCTATCCTCTTCTAAGTGAGGCTTAAAAAATCAATGTTAATCTCAAAACGCCGCGGCAGCAGCCCTCAGAATGTCATGGCTTTGCTTCTAAAACGGAGCCCCTGATATGAAATATAACGTCTAGTTTTCCACCAGAAGATTACTTTATGACGGTCTGTTATTGACATTCTGTCGTTTGTTCGCGTGGTATTTGAATGTTGTCCTTACTCGGCCCGTTTGGTAGTTTTTGACAGTATTTTCTGATTGCTCGATTCCTCTTTAATTGTGACCGATTTTATTAGCTCATATTTCGTTAGAGTGGGCCTTTTCCAGAGCGGGGGTGTCAGTAGGTTGGGAAGTGAAGAGCGTGGGAGCAGAACATTGGAAACACAACGATTGAACAACCGAAATCGCCAAGCAGAATCCGACATTTATCTTATAAGAAAGTGCATATTAGAGGGTGAAGGCGGGAACACGCACAGATCCGAATCAATATTTCCATGCTGCCACGCTGTGCATGCCTCGGATTTATACAACGTTTTGTCGTCTAATAAGGTCGCATTACTTTCCTAAACCTCATCTATGGCCTCAAAAAACGATTAAGAGATAATTTATTTTGTAAGCAAGTCTACTGTTTGTTTTCAGAAGCGTCACAATTTTACACCCCCGCCTCCACTCCGCACACTTTTCACTGCGACTCCTACCTCATATCGCTGTGTAACATTCTGTTTGTAAGTTTTAATAACATCAGTGAAAATAATACAAGAAAAGGTTACACAAGATACACAAGCATCAATAAAGTAAATGATGTTAGCGGGTGTATGGTGAAAGCTCGCCTGAAGCGTCAGTAGAGCACACAAAACAAGCGCCAAACTATCTCCGTAACAAGGGTCACTGATGCCGGCAAATGCACCTCAGACAAACAAGCAGCGACAGGTCAGGCAGTAGAAAAATTGTGTTTTATACTGAGAGAATGGACACAGAATAGCAAAGCAAAACCACCCACAATAAAGGTGCTGTATGTGCAAAAACAATGCAAGCTTACATCTCAAACACAAATCAGATACCACACTGGCAACAATAGTTAATTGCTCCCTCCGAGAGATAAGGCACAAGCAACTCAGCAGGGCACAGTTTAATTTTCCAACTGTACCCTGCACAGTGGGAGAATGTGCGAGGAAGAAGGAGCTTAAGGTGGAGACAATGAGTGAGGGAAAAGGGTGCATTTCAACAAAAGCTATGTTCATTAGATTCCTGTGCACCCAATGAACCACCTGCCATTTTCTGTTAGCAAAAATCCTTTAATGGGTTTTTGGATGTGCATTATCTGCATTTTTATGTCTGGCGCTACAACTGACCCTTAGATTTTTCTAAAATCATATGTAAAATATACTTATATGGGCTTCAGCCAGCCCTCTTCGTTATTTGTCTGTTGTTATGTCACTCACATTTTCTTCTGTCCAGTATAGCATACAGCATCGGGCAATGGATCAGCCCTCTTCAGCTACTGGATAACTTCACTGTAAGTGTCACCAGTCTGCCCTTTCACAACCAACATATCCAGACACAAAGTAGTTCTCTTCTCTGCCAGGGACTATGATGACAATGTGCGCTTTTGGAGACTAAGAAATATTTGAGCTTTTAGCCATTTTTTTTTAAGTTGACAAGAACCCAGCAGCATCCTCTACAATAAAGCTTTCCCCAACAATAAAGTTTTTCAAAACAAACATCTACAAAGCAAAAAGATTAGCTGGCTTTGCCATTGCTTGTTTTCAAACGGGAGGGTGAAATCCCAAGCTGGCCAGCACGAAATGCTCGAGTTGCAGAGAGTTTGTCTAGCTGTGCAGTTCTATTTCCTGGAAAGTTTATTAGAGGAAGCCCCCTCACAAACTCTCTAACAATAAGAGCAATGTAAATAGCAACCTTTGCACCCTCGAAAACTAGCTCCGACAGAATCCATCATGAAAAAAACACACAGGGCACAATTCCTGCCATTGTCTTCTAGAGGGTTATATTTTGGTGGAGGTGGTGGTGATAAGTGATTAAAAAGACGTGAGAGAAAGGGTGAGCTGCGAAGTCAAAGGGGCAAAGGGAGCTTTCAAAACCATATTAAAAATGTTATGACAAAACTTTGAGTGTCCACAATTGGTGAGAGCGTGGGAGTAAGATGTCCTTACAAGGGCTGAAAGTGCTAGAGAGAATGGGCTGAAAGATGAAAGGGGAATGGCGACGTGCAATGTGGCCTTTAAGAGGATGGAATGAGAGTGTGACCTGTAAGGGGATGGAAGGGTTTGAAGGTTGAATTTAGATGAGGGCGTGGTTTAAGGGGGTGATGGAGAGTATGATCTGTAGACGATGTACAATGAGATTCTGGATGACCTGTAAAGAAAGGGGAATGAGTGTGATGGTGACCTACAGGTTGAAATGTTGAGAGTTTAACTTGTAACAGTGTGAGGAAGGAGAACACCTGTGATGGCATGAGTGTGATGAAGAGGAGGACACGTGAGTGTAGGAAGTGATGGGAAAGTAGACCAGCAGTGGGTGAGAAACACTGCAACCTGCAGAGTAGTAGGGGAGGGATAGGGTGATATGCAACTGCAATGGTGAGACAATGAGTGACCTTGGTGGGGCTAGGGATGAGTAAGAGAGTTTGGCTGCATGATGACTTTTATTAGAGATATAATGATCTTCAGGTGAGGGTCAGAGGAGAAAGGTGAGATGTGAGAATGGGAGAAGCCTGGAATTGGCTTGTAAAGAATGGGTGATGAGAATGTCTTGAAGTGTGAAGGTCAAAATGTTGACTTACAGATCAAGGGTATTAAAGGCGAGGGTGACCTTTGAGAGGAGGTGACCTATAGGGAGGTTGTATGACAGAGGCACGCAAGGTTAAACCATGTGTGCCTCTACCACGCAACCCAAACCACGAATGCGTCTTCACCACTCATTCCTTTACCACCCCTGCCTTTACCATGCATTTTCATTGTAAAGGCATGAATGGTAAGGGGGTATGTGTGGTTAAGGTTCAGCACTATTCCATCCCCACCCTAAGCCCTAAAATTCTAACCCCCTACCTCGCCCCCCCCACCCTGAGGCCTAAACTTGCCCTGCCCTTAAAACTACCCCTTCTCCTGTGCTGCAGCCTAAAACCATGCCTCTTACCATATGCTACCCCACCCTAAGCCCTAAAATTAGAACCCCCTACCTCACACCCCCGCCATGAGGCCAAACCCTGCCCTTAAAACTACCCCATCCCCTGCGGCCAAAAACCATGCCTCTTACCATATACTACCCCCTGTCTTGTCCCTAAAAGTACCCCCCACTCTGAGCCCTGAAACCATCCCCACCCCTAAAACCTCCCCCCAAACCCAGCCCTTAAAACTACCCCTCGCCCCGCCCTGAGCCCTAAAAACCTGCCCCCTTTCCAAAAGTACACCAACCCCCCCTCCTTGACCCCTAAAAGCGACCTCTATCCCTAAAAAAATACCCCCCCAAACCTGGCCCTTAGCCCCGCTTACCTGTTCCGCGTCCAGAGCTTCCTGTTCCAACGCATCCCCGCCCATCCTGACACCTGGAGCGCTATCTGCCTTAACCATGCATATGCATGATTAAGGCAGATGCGTTATTCAGGCAAGCGTGGTTACACTTGTGGTGTTCCAGAATGTGTGGCTCTGCCGGGTTGTTCCAGGCGTTCCCCCGCTTGGGAGACTAAGCGAACATAAAGGATGACTTGGAGAAACAGGGGAAATGAATTATGAAGAAGGTGACCTCTAGTGGGTCAGTAGGAAGGTGAGATTAAACCTTGCGGAAGTGGGGGAGGGAGAGCCTGCACTGAGTGGGGGTAACCTTAGACATTAAGAATTTTGAAAGCTGAATGTTGTGTACCTACAAAACAAATTTCTGAAAATAAGGTTATGTAAAGGCAGCTCTATGAATCATTTGCTAATGTCTGTACATATCACCTACATAAACTTAAGTAAAGGCAGAATTTTTAAATATTTGTTATTGTCTGTGCCTGTCACCTACAAAGCTTCTATGCATATTCAAATTCTTATGCTTCTTCATGTATGGAGTCTAATAATATGTAAATAATTAAGATATAAATGACTAACAAACACTTTCTCTTGGGCACATTCGGTGTATGCATAAAAGAATACAATATTTATTATCCTGTGAAAATATTTTATAGAAGGTAATGCTCTAATCATTTTTTATCTAGAAGAGTTATTTATTTACTTGTTTTCCATAGTTGATCACTTCATTTTTAATGTAGGTCACATCCCCTTCACTGTTGTTAAAAAGTGTAGCACTTTGTTTAATATTTTGTTTCTCTTCATCTCTCGCTCTTTCATTGAATAGCAGTGGCTCCACCTTGTACAGAGTCAATGAAACATCTAGACAAGTCTGAGTATATATATATGCAAGCATGGTGTGTTTTTTAACTTTTAAAGGGGAAAATAAATTCAAATTCTGAACAGCTGTTAAGGAATAACAATACAAGGAATTTGCACACCTAGAACAAGGAGAGATATTCTTAACAAAGTTTCTGCCTTCCTTTCAAGTATGATGCAGAAGGATTTCCAAGGACACTACCAACAATTGGATTAGGAACAATGCACACTTTTGTTGTTTTTATATTGGCTTGCATCAGCCAAAATTCAAGCATAGATCAGAATAGTATTTAACCTGATTCAACAATATTTAGCTCTAAGGGCACTGCTTTTAAAATATTTTTTCAGGGCAAAACTAACTACATCTTTTAATACAAAGGGCTTTGTTTGGAAACAAGTATTCGTCCAGCAAATTGTGAATCAAATAGCTGGCTGACCTTTATGAACAGGGCCCTGGACTACTTAGGGTAGGAGAAGAATGAAAACATTATGCCTTCTTATTTGTAATTCTAAAACACAAATTGTCAAAATGTAATTTTAATCTTGACTTGCAGGCTTTAAATGATGTAGACATTTTAAATATGTGAATGACACTTAGGGCCCTATTATGAGCACATCGGTCCCAAGACCACTGTACCTGCTGTGGCAGTCCGACCTCCACAACCTTGACAGTCCGACCACCCATTTATGAGTTTGGCGGTCGGACCGCCACCAGCCCAACACAACATGGCCATCACCACCAGGTTCCTCTATCTCAACGGGGCAGCAGTGGGGAAAGCAGTGGTGTGCGGCGGCGGTGCCGATGACGTAACCACCGTGCAGATTACGACCTGCCTTTCTGATGAGCTTTTCATTTCGGTTGGCAGAAATGTAGGGAAAGGGGCCTCCAACAGGCCCCAAGCCGTTTTAGGTTTTTAACTTTGTTTTTATTGGCATTCAGCAATTTATTAACATACAGTTTCAGAATTCTGCGCTATGCTTCCGCAAAGCAGGACCTCGTATAGTACCTGCTCATTCTTGACGTACAATACTTAGGCGCCCCCAGTACGGCCCCCATTGGGTCCACTAGTATGTCCATAATGTCTCTATGCTTTCCGGAGTCCTGCGCCATCTTTTAGACAACAATGCCATGGAATAAGGAAATTAAAAGAAACACAATAAAGAAAAACAAACCCCCTCCCCCCCCTCGCCCTCCCTCGAACTGGTGTGCTTGGGAGCGGCTGACTTAACCACTATGAGCGGCGCAAGCTTAAATGTACTGCAGTGTCCCTAGGTCGGTGATGTGGGGCCCGTAAGGCGGAGGAGACGCAGGTATCTCGGGCATGTGATTTCATTCATTTCAGTTGACAAGTGTGAGAGCAGCGGTTGCCAGATTTCGGTAAAGCTTGTCATGGAGTTGGTGAGAGAGGCCTGTATGCGTTCCATGCCTAGAATGAACCATAGACTGTGTAGCCACCCAACATATGTCGGTTTTACCCGTGTTCCCCAATGCGATAAGATGTTTTGGAGAGCCGCCCCCAACGCTAGCCCCATTTGTTTCCCTTACTGGGACCTTAACGGATACGTCAGTGGGTTAGGCAGGCCCAACACCACGTAAGCTGGGAATCTCGGGATCTGCGTGTTGAACTGGCGATCCACATCGTCCAGGATCGCCGACCAATAGCTCGCCAGTTCAGTGCACTCCCACAATAAATGTAGTAACGTAACGTCTTCTCCACACCCCCGCCAGCAAGGGTTGGGCTGCGTTCAGGGTTCCCCCTATTAAGGCGGACCGGAGTCAGATACCAGTACATAGCTACTTTGACTGCCGTCTCTTTACTAGCTATATTTCGTGCGATATGGGTAGCTCGGTAATAAATGTCCGACCACTCCTTCGCTGTGAGGTCTCTCCCCAATTCTCCTGCCCACCTTCTCTGTCCTGCCGTAGGTTCCATCGGGGCTTGAGGTTGTAGCGCCTCATATAACTCAGAGATCATTTTCTTATCTGTGGTCTTTGTATAAAGCCATTTTTCAAATTTCGTTAACTTCCGAGAGATCTTCGGTAGCACCTCTGTATTAAGTAACCAATGCCTAAGTTGTAGATAGTGAAACCGTTCGGTCTCCGGGAGGCCATACTCTGCTCGCATGTCCTGAAAGGAAAGGATCCCGTCCAGATCAAAAAAGTGCCCTGCTGCCTTGCATTCCGTCTCTCTCCATCTCGGGAACGCCCTTTCGTCTGCCCCCGGAGAAAAGTCCTTGTTATCGAGAATGGGAGTCATGGGCGAAGGGAAAGAGGACAATCCCTTTTTGTTGACGACCCCGTCCCAGACTCTAAGCACTGAGTGCGTGATGGGGGAGCCCTTGAGATTGGGAGGTCTATCTTCTCTTTTAAGAAATGCGACTTCCAAAGCGATAGTTTGGCCAACGCTCTATCTTGGAACAGCCATCTCTTCTCCGATTCAGATCTGTTCCACTCCACTAGATATCGGAGCTGTGCTGCCCTGAAATACTCTAGGACATTCGGTATCCCCAATCCCCCCTCAACAGGTCTTAGGTAGCCCAGTTCTTTCTTCAGTCGAGGCCTAACTCCCACCCATACAAAATGCTGGAATACTTGCTGCAGTTTCTGGAGAGTGCCGGGCGGTGGCCAAATCGGAATTGTTTGGAAAAGATATAGTGCTTTAGGGAGGATGGACATCTTGATTGCTGCCACCCTTCCCAGGAGGGATAACCGGTGATGCTTCCACTGGTGTAGGTCCCGAGTAATTTGAGAGGTTAGCTTGGTGTAGTTAAGCGTGACCGTTTGGGACACCGACGGGGCCAATTCAAGGCCTAAGTAGGGGATAGATGTTCTTACCTGTATACCCGCATAGGTGGTCCCGCCCGGGGCAAGCGAATGTCCTGCTTGGTTCAGCCACAGGATCATGGACTTCCCTATGTTAACCCGGAAACCCGAGACCTGGCCAAAGTCCTCTAGCTCCCGCAAAAATGCCGGGACAGAGCGCGCTGGTGATTCAATGGAGGCGATTATGTCGTCCGCATAGAGACTTATTGTGTGTCTTTCCCCCCCAAACAAGATGCCAAATATGTCTGGGTTCTCCCTGATTCTCTGGGCCAGCGGCTCGACATAGAGGGCAAAAAGAAGGGGCGACAGCGGGCACCCCTGGCGGGTTCCTCTCTGTATCTCGAATGGTCGGGATGTTACCCCATTTACCCTAATAGTCGCCGTAGGCTTGTTGTAGCAGCTCACCACCCAGACCCGGAACCGCTCCCCTAGACCAAAATGAATTAGAGTTTTATCTAAAAAATCCCAGTCTACTCGGTCGAATGCCTTCTCGGCATCCACCGACAATAGTAGGGCATCCATATCCGTGCGGTGAGCCTTGTCGATGAGGTGGAAAAGGCGTTTGGTATTGTTGCTGCTTTGCCGATTTTGAATAAAGCCGGACTGGTCGGGCTCTATAATGCCCGGCCTGAGGGGACCCAGTCTAGCTGCCAGTATGCCCGTAAACAGCTTCAGATCCACATTAAGCAGCGACACCGGTCGGTAGGATCCGCGCATGGATTTGTCTTTTCCCGGTTTCAGCAGTACGACTATAGAAGCCGCTAGCATATCCGAGGGAATCGTCCCCGGTCCCGTGAAGGAGTTAAAAAGTTTAGTCAATACCGGGGCCAGCACCGTGCAGAATGTTTTATAAAACCCGGCCGAGAAACCGTCTGGTCCCGGTGACTTCAAAGATTTGAGACGCGAGATCGCCCCTATTACCTCCTCTATGCGTATGGGCGCCACTAACGTATCGGCCTGGGTTGGATCTAGGGCGGTTATGTGGGTCTCTTTGAGATAGGCATCAACCTGGGAAGATGAAGGGGTCTCTCTACGATACAGCTCCGCATAGACTGTTTGAAACACCTGGGCTATCTCCTCATCACTTTTGGCTATGGTCCCCGAGGTCGACTTGAGAGAGTGTACTTTAGAATGCAAGGTGCGGGCCCGCGGCTTGCTCGAAAGCATGCACCCTGTCCTGTCACCTCCTATGTAGTAGGAGTTCTTAAGCCTTAGCGCCGCATACTCGGCCCTGTCGAGGTCGAGTCCCGCTAACTGAGCTCGCGCCGCCTTCAGTTGACGCCAAACCCTGGGCCCCCCAGTCCTGCTGTGTACCCTCTCCAGCTCTAGAACTTGGGCTGTGAGCTGTTCACGTTTAGATCTACGCTCTCTATTCACGGCTGAGGAAATCGCAATCAGTTCGCCCCTCACCACTGCTTTAAGAGCCCCCCACAAAGTAGACCTGGAGACCTCGGGGGAGTCCTTTGTGTCGAGGTAGTCTGTGATGCATTAGAGGATCTGTTCCCGCACCGCTGGTTTATGTAACAGGCCCTCTCTCAGTCTCCAACCCCCGACTGTCCTACGTTGTTGCGGCACCCACAGAGTCGCTTGTACCGCGTCGTGATTGGATAGGGCCGCTGGTGTTATGCTGACATCCCTTACCAGTGCATTCACCTCTGCTTTACCCAGCAAATGATCTAAACGGGCATAAGTGTGGTGTGCGTGGGAGTAGTAGGAGAATTGTGAGGCGTGAGGGTGAGCTGCCCACCAGATATCTATGAGTCCCCGATTCTGCAGCCACTGCCGCCCTTCCGCGGAAATTGCCCCTGTCTGGGCGTACCTGTGGCAAGACCTATCCGCTGACGTATCCATAACTAAATTTAAATCACCTCCTACAAGTACCCATCACTCCTGGGCCCCAAGGACATCGGACAGGGCCGCCTTGAGGAACTTCTCTTGTCCAGTGTTGGGAGCATAAATCGCCCCTACTGCCAGGGGCGACCCCCCCACCCACAGCTTGTAGGCTAACAGCCGCCCTTTACTTTCCGCCACCTTATCACCCACCTTCCCGGTAAAGCGTTTAGCCACCAATATGGCCACCCCTGCTTTCTTGTCCTGGGTGGAAGAGAAAAACTGTTGAGGGAATGCTCTGGACCTCATCCTATGCCAATCCTTGGACAGAAGGTGAGTCTCCTGTATGAGACACACATCCGCCCCTGAGTTTTCGAGATATGACAATATGGAACGCCGCTTGTTAGGACTATTTAGGACGCGCACGTTAAGCGTGAGAATATGTAACTCTGAAGGTGTCATGGAGTATAAGTGAACGCTAGCAGCTGTATCCGCCCATGGGCCGCCCCTCGCTGCAAAACCGTGCCGTCTTTCCTTCCTTTCCCTGAGCCCTCAGCCCTCCCTCTGCACCGCCTACGCTTGCGTGGGTTCCCAGTCAGCACACCAGTTCTCCCCCTCCCCAACCGAACCTCCCCAACTCCCCCCCCCAATGTCCAGAGCCCGCAGGGCTTGGTCGCGCGCATCTGGAAAGAAAGGTGAACAGGGACATTACGTGGCTCGAAAAATGAAACCCCCCCGCCCCCATCCGCGGTCTGCTTGGCATCAGTCCCCGCTTTGATCAGGAGCTATCATTAGATGCTGTGTCTTTGAGCACTGACTCCAGTGCTGCCTTTCGCTCCTGCGCCATAGCCTCGGGGCCGGGCCCCCGGGGAGATCCCGAGAGACGTCTCGGACCGACTCTCTGCCATCGCTCTCGAGGCGGCCGTTGACTAGCGGTGAGCTTTTCTTCAGCGCTGTGGATCAGCAGGCCCAATAGCTTGCGGGCCTCCTGGAGTGATCGGATCTGGTGTAGCCTGCCTTCCCATTTAAATATGATGCGAAAGGGATGACCCCAGGAATATGCCACTCCTTTGTCATTCAGGTGAGAGGTCACTTCTTGAAAGTCTCGCCTTTTCTGTAGGGTTATGGCTGCCAAGTCCTGATATAGCGCTATGGAGTGGCCCTGGTACTGGAGTGGTTGCTTCGCTCTGGCCTCTCGGAGAATATGTTCCTTCAGGGGGTAGTCCGGCAAGAAGGCGATGATATCCGGTGGCGGCGCCGGGGCCCTCCGTCGCAAACCAGCTCTGTGGGCTCTATCAATGCAGATCTCCAGGTCCGCCGACTCCCCGAGGATCTCCCGAAACAGGGCCTGTAGGTATTGGACCATGTCCGACCCTTCTGCGTCCGACGGGACCCCCCGCACCCGAATGCTGTTCCGCCGAGAGCGGTTTTCAAAATCCTCTGTATGGGCCTGGAGATCAATTTGTTGTTCCCTCAAGCGGATCACCTCCTGCTGGAGTTGTGTCACCTCTTCTTCCCTGGTTTGCTCTTGGTCTTCGATCACGGCCACTCAGTCTCCCAAAGTATCCACGTCCCGTCGGATCTCTCTCACTTCCCCCGCCACTTCGCTTTTCAGGGTTTGAAAGTCATCTCGTAGGGTATTGAATAATGTCTCTAGAAAAGCACGAGTGATTGGGCCCGCCGCCCCCGCCGCATCTGGGCTCGTCGGCGTGGGTTTAGTGAGCATGTCCTTTAATGATCGGTCTTTCTTGGTTCGCTGCACCGTCATGATGGCAGTGGCCAAGGTGGATCCCCGGGCGGGGGCTCACTCCGGACTCGACGAAGGCCCGCTTCTGAATTCTTGGCGGCTGGGGCTTGGCGCTCAGCCGTATTGTCTTCAGGTTCTTTAGATTTCGCTGTTCCACTCCCGGAGGTTTCCCCAGTGAGGGCCTGCTGCCCCTTTCCCTGTTATCAGAGGGTCAACGCCGGGTTGTCGTGCCTCAGGTGTGATCCGGTCCGTGTTGCCATCACCGCTACCCAAGAGTGCTCGCCTCTGAGGGCAGTCCTTCTAATGTGGATAAGGCCTCTTAGTAGTCAAACTTCTGGGCGACTGCGGGCCCCGCGCCCACGGTGGTGAGGCTATACGTTGTCTGATGTGCGATTTGCTGTCGCCAGGTGTCTACCAGCGCCCTCCTTCTCGAACGAGCTGGTTCTCCTGTATCCCGAAAGCCCGTGGTCTCCGGGCGGCGGCCCCGCCTTCTACAGGGCGTATTTCGCACTTCCACGGGTACCTTAACTATGGCAGACCCTTATCTCTTCCTCTCTGGACCTGCGCTGGGCAATGATGGGCCCTCTCCGTGGCGGCCGCTCTCGCTCTGCCGCCGACCACAATGCTTCCAGGCAAAGCGGGCGCCAGTCGAAATCTCTGGCTGATGCTCCCACCTAGCGGCCGTGCCCCGCTAGGCCCTGCCCGCCTTAGACCCTGCTCGCCGGCCGGTGCTCCCCGCTGTAGGGCCCTTCACCCCTGCGTCCCTGGCTGTGACCTGCCCGGTTGTGCTCACTGATGCGGGTCGGTGGCCGATTGTTGCAGGGTCCGGCGGCGGCGCCGCCACCCGGGGCACCCGGATCGGCGGCTGTCTCCCCGGCAACCGAGGGCAAGGTGTGCACCCCTGTCTCTGGAGCAGTCCCCCGAGAGCGTGTTGCTGCAGTGCACTGGGCGCCAGCCGATGACTTTGGCCGCTGCCCCCCCTTGCCGTGCATTACCGCTGCTAGCGGTCCCCTGCCACTCTTAGCGCTCTGCGGCCTCCTGTGTGCCCCGTGGGTCTCTGCCGTCTCCCAGGCCCTGAGCAACTCGGCCCCGGTGTCCTCCTTGTCGGGCTGAAGACCAACACCACTCCCGTTGATTCTGCCACTGGGGGGGCATGCCAGGCGATGTATCTGGCCAAGGCCCCCCTCTGTCGGGCCTTTCACTGACGCCCCTGCCCCATGCTGACCCTGATCTCACTGCAATAGGCGCGGTCTCCACGCTGTCCGCCAGGCCGCTCTCTGGCGACCGCCTTCCCGCCACTGGGACCTCCGCGCTGGTGCCGGTCTGGGCCGCCCCGTTCGCTGTCTCTCACCAAGGCGCTGGGGACCTGGCACCCGCACCGCCCTCAGTTCTCCCTAGGGACTGCACTGCACCCAGCCAACGCCTCCGGTGCCCCCGATGTTGCTCCGGGAAGGGCCCCGCATCATGCAGCACCAGCGGCGCAAGCGGGGGACCCCAGCCCAGCCACTCTTCTCGCCACCAGTCCTCGGGCGCCAGTCGATGTATCTGGCCGATGCCCCGCCAGGCCGCTCAATATCCCTCAGGCTCCTAGCGCTGATGCGTTCGTTGCTGGCCCGGGCACCCCAGGCCCACCCAGGCATGCCAAAGCAGGGGTCTCGCAGCAGCGCTCGCCCCGGGTCTCCAGTCGGCCTTGACTCGCCCCCGCAGCGCCAGCCGGTTGTCTGGCCGAGGTCCAGGGGCCATGTACCGGCTCAGCTCTCCCGCGTGCATCAGCAGCTCGGTCGCTCTCCGTCCGGGCTCCGCTCAGGCCTACCAGGCCTCACCCCGCCTCCCGTAGTCAGGAGCCCGCCCGCTATCGTCTGGCCTCGTATTCCACCTGGAGCGTCCCGCCACACTACTCACCTTCATCAGATGCTCTCGGGGTGCCTGTGTCTGCACTCTCAGGGTTCGCCCTGGCTTGGGCCGCCACCGCTCCACTCAGCCTCCAGAGCCCCCTCCGCCCCCGGGGCCCGACCACGAGGCCCTCAACACCAGGTCTCGTCAGCGCAGGGCACAAGGTAAGCCAGCTTCAAGCCTCCAGCCCCAATTTCATTCTTCTGGGTATCGCCGTTGGGCTGGAGGTATTCCTGCATCTAATCTCGCGCCTTGTGGGGCTGCGTTGCGCGGATGCGGGCAGATTCAGGTGCTCGGGAGCGGGGAGACGATGGAAATCACGTCTTACCCGCTCGCCATCTTGGCCACGCCCCCCCCAAGCCGTTTTAGCCCATGGGGTTGCATGGGGGCATATGTTGTGCCCCCCTCTGCTTGCACTGTCATGCACACCCTGTGTTCCATGCACGACATGGTGCCTGATACATAGTGCACCCACGTGCAAGCGGCGCTGCAACAGCAGCAGCAAATGCTACAGGCTCTCTATGAGCTGAAGCATGCCACCGCCATTGCACCGCTGACACAATACCACCAGCCCGGCGGTTAACTTGTAATACGGCAGTTGGGATACCGCTGACTTGGCGGCGTACTCTCGCCTGCCGTAATGGCAGTCCGGAGGTCAGACCGCCAAACTCGTAATCGGACCCTTAGTCTGGGAAGCAAGTGCAGAGTTATTTATGCATAACTATGTCAATAACAAAGTATAAATCTGCTTGTTTTATGCTTTCCCATTGCGATATTGGGAATTTATCAAAGAACAGATACAGTCCTTTACAATTTGAGGGGCTAGTCACTGTAGACACATGCCAACATTACATTCTTGCAAGGATCAACTATTAAATACCAGACACCCTACCTTGTGTGCTACAAAGCCTATAAACACCTGACATTTAATATTTAACAGTAGGGTTCTTTCATCTCTAAAAGGGTTTCTGTGTCACTCTAGTTAATAGCACAATAAGTGCTGTTGTACACAGGTGGCACCTACCTTTCAATGCATTTGTTGTATTTAAAAAGTGATGTATATAAAAATGTGCGGAGACTCCACACTCGTAAAGATACTACTCATAAATGCCTTTGTGAGTAGCAAACAATCGTAAACTTACACCAAAGTATAAGTTTACCTTTGTGAATCAGACCTTCAATGTATTGAGGTGAAAAAGGCACTTATAAGTTGAACCAACTTTAGTATATTTATTTACTATTTTGATAATCACAGATAAAAATAGACTTGAATTGATTCAGACCCATATATACCCTTAACAAGTGTTTTTGTACATTCAAGTTGGGAAAGGAAGATTTAGAGTTAAAACCACTTAAATTTCAAATCACCTCAGAATGCTGGAAAATTAATTTTGACAAAAACTAGGTTTACAAGGACCTAGATTTAATGTTATGGAAATAAAGATAAATGTAGTAGTTAACCGTTAAGGGGCATTTTTAGCAAAACGCAAAATAAAGTACTTAAAAAAAAAATGTGCAATATTAATGTGCAGACTTAAATGAACAACAATGTGTTTAAAAGTATGCACAATTGTTGCAGGTAGCTATACTAACTCATGCTAGGCCTCAAAATGTTTAAAGCAGCATTGCTTAACAGGTAGAATTTTGTGGAATATTGGGCCACATGCATCAAGGGAAAATCCTGTCGCAAACGAGCAGATTCGCAGAATCTGCCCCTTTCCGACCGGTATTTTTGCATTTGGGATGCATCATCCCAAATGCAAAAATCGCAATTTAAGGAATCGCAAAATTTGCGATTACTTAAATTGCGATTGCATTTAAGGAATCGCAAGTTGCAATTCCTTAAATGCAATGCATTAACCAGTAAAAATTTCGCGATTTCGCAAATACTGAATCGCAAATTACAGTCAATCCAAGTTGATTGTAATTTACGATTTCTTTGAAAAATGCACTAAAGTGCATTTTTCAAAGTCTCATGTTACACACACACACACACATGCCCTTGGGGCGGTAAACAGACATAATATCGAATTTGTAATATCGAATTGCCAAAATATCGAGTTGTAAATATAGAATGGACAGAATATCGAATTGCCAAAATATAGTGGTTAAGAATATCGAAATTCAGGTAAGAAATATCAATTGTCAAAATATCGACAGTCATAATATAGTTGTTAAAAATATCGAATTTTTTTATAGTGTTTTAAGTGTTAGTATATGTGTTAAAAGTATGTATTATTTTTGTAATGTATGTTTTAATTTTTTTAAAGTAATGAATTTTATGTTATTTAATTTTTGCGTAATTTAATTCTGTAGCGGGTTGTGGGTTTATAGGGGAATAGGGTGGGAAGTAATTTAATTATAGTAAATTAAATATTAATTTTTAGGAATTATTAATTATATTTAATTTAATTTTGCGTTTTAGTTCTGTCGCGGGTTGTGGGTTTATAGGGGAATAGGGTGGGAAGTAATTTAAATTTAATTAAGTAATTATTAAATTTTATTTATTGGTATTGATAAATAATTCATTGTTAATTAATTATTAATTGGTCATTAATTTTTATTAATTGGTCATTAATTTTTATTAATTGGTCATTAATTTTTAATAATTATTTAATTGATAATTATATTAATTGTATTAATTTATTATTCAGAGTGGGTTGTGGGTTTATAGGGAATAGGGTGGGAAGTAATTTAATTGTAATTCAGTAATTATTTATTTTTATTTATTGGTATTGATTATTAATTTATTGTTAATTAATTCTTATTTGGTAATTAATGTTTATTAATTGGTAATTAATTTTTATTAATTGGTAATTAATTTTTATTAATTTTTTAATTGATAATTATATTAATTGTATTAATTTATTATTCAGAGCGGGTTGTGGGTTTATAGGGGAATAGGGTGGGAAGTAATTTAATTGTAATTCAGTAATTATTTATTTTTATTTATTGGTATTAATTATTAATTTATTGTCAATTAATTCTTATTTGGTAATTAATTTTCATTAATTGGTAATTAATTTTTATTAATAGGTAATTAATTTTTAAGAAATAATATTTATTGGTATTTAGAATTAATTATTAAATATTTTGTAATTGGTAAGTCATTTTAATTAATTTTGTATTGGTATTGATAATTATTTTATTTTTATTAAAATATTAAATCATTATTTTCCCTACTGTTGCACTCTTTGGAGTGGGAATAGTAATTTTTACCCCTACGCTATCCAACGCTTTCCCTACTGTTGCACTCACTGGAGTGGGAATAGTAATTTTTACCCCTACGCTATCCAACTCTTTCCCTACTGTTGCACTCTCTGGAGTGGGAATAGTAATTTATACCCCTACGCTATCCAACGCTTTCCCTACTGTTGCACTCTCTGGAGTGGGAATAGTAATTTTTACCCCTACGCTATCCAACGCTTTCCCTACTGTTGCACTCTCTGGAGTGGGAATAGTAATTTTACCCTCCCGCTATCCAATGCTTTCCCTACTGTTGCACTCACTGGAGTGGGAATAGTAATTTTTACCCTCCCGCTATCCAACGCTTTCCCTACTGTTGCACTCTCTGGAGTGGGAATAGTAATTTTTACCCTCCCGCTATCCAACGTTTTCCCTACTGTTGCACTCTCTGGAGCGGGAATAGTAATTTTTACCCCTACGCTATCCAACGTTTTCCCTACTGTTGCACTCTCTGGAGTGGGAATAGTAATTTTTACCCTCCCGCTATCCAACGCTTTCCCTACTGTTGCACTCACTGGAGTGGGAATAGTAATTTTTACCCTCCCGCTATCCAATGCTTTCCCTACTGTTGCACTCACTGGAGTGGTAATAGTAAATTTTACCCTCCCGCTATCCTACGCTAATAATATTGAATATTTTTTATAAATATTACGTTAATATATATATGTATTAAAAAATAAAAATGTATGTTTATATTTTTTTACTTACATTAATTATTTATTAATTTTAAAGTTATTTAAGTATTTTTAAGTATGTTTTAGTTAATTATATATATTATTTCATTAATTTTACATTACTTTTAAGATATTTAAAAAATTCGATATTTTGACTAACTATATTTTTTACAACTATATTTTGGATTCGATATTTTTGTACTTACCTGTTTGTAGATAGGGATTCGATATTTTGGCATTCTATATTTTTACTTCGATATTGTTGTAGGTCGATATTCTTGTAATCGATATTCTGTCAGTGATCCCCTTGGGGCATGTGTGTTCGCAACATGTGGATAAATTGAAATTTCAGGGGTGCAACAGGGTGTCCTTTTGGCACCCTTGAAATTGCATGCGTAATTTGCGAATACCTATTGGGTACTCGCAAATTGCGCATGCAATTCCCATTCATTCCTATGGGCCTTAGGAATGAATGAGAAGCAATTCCTTAATTGCGACTCGCAATTTGCGCGTCGCAATTAGGGAATGTGTAGGAATCGCAAATGTTTTGGCGATTCCTACATGCATAGGCAATAGCGATTCTTTAATTGCGATTCCTTAAAAATGGCAATTAAAGAATCGCTATTGACTATTTTGATGCATGTGCACCATTGTTCCTTCCTAGTACAGCCTGTACATTTACCTATGCTTAAGTGACACAACGTTTTTTGTATCATGTACTGGTATGGAATGGTTGGGGACCTCTTGTCCTGAAGACACACAATTAGAACCTTTTCAACCCCTTTTACTACAAGTACATTTGATAATATGAAACATGCATAATACTGACAAAAATATGGCCTCTATGGCTTGATGTCAAGTTCCCACGAAACCGAGTGAACATCCGCTTAGAGCAGGGGTCTTCAAACTGTGGGGCGCGACCCCCAGGGGGGCCGTGGAGCGATGCAATGGGGGTCGCGCCTTCCCAGTCACACTTCTGCTGAGTCCCAAGGGCTTCAGCCCCCCCTCTTCCCCCGTCCTGCGTCTCAGCCCGGGCTGCTGCAGTGCAACTCGAGCTGCTGGGGGCTCAGCTGGGCAGTGTCTGGAGTCTTATCTCCGGCAGGCCCGAGTTTTTCACAGGTCTTTAAAGACCATTTGCATGTTTACATGCCTTTGTAAACTGGTTACAGAGGCTTAGGGTCGATTCCGATTCGGGCCGGAAATTTCTCCGACCGAGCCGGACCCGGAGAGATTTCCGACCGAATCGGACCCGTGCAGTCCGACCGAACGAGTACGATGCGTCCGTATGTTATCGGACTCGAGTCGGTCGGACTCCCATTGATGTCAATGGGAGCCGGTCGTACAACGCGTACGCGGGCTCCCATTGACTCAATGGGTGCGAAGTCGGACAAGGGCGCCCCTACAGCGGGTACGCGGCGAAGCGATTCGCGCCGTACACGCACAGGTAGGGGGACCCATGGGTCCCCCTGTGTGCGACTCGCGCGGCTACGCATGCAGGGGGTCCGACACGGACCCCGAGTACTGCTCCGACTGCTCTTACGAGCCGGAGTGCGCGGCTCGGTCGGACTGCTCGCGGCGCGCATCGTACTTACCCGGCCGGGAAACGTCTCCATTGCGCGGTGCGAGTCGAGTCCGAGCGAGTCGGTCGGAGCTGTTCGAACCGGGAGCGAGTCGGTCGGAGCGGTCGGGACGCCCGGACGAGTCGGTCGGCGATTTCGCATCGTACTCGCTCGGCCGGACCCGCGTACGGTTCGGTCGGGAAACAGGGCTCCGAATCGGATCCGGTAAAGCCGAATCCGATTCGGAGCCCTACCGGCCGAGATCGGAATCGGCCCCTTAGTTTTTTTCCTGGTTCCAGTACCCCCTGGGCCCCCACTCTGCCTATTCCTTACATTTGTATTTTACATTTACTGCTGCAGTGTGAGAATGCATTTCATGAAAAGGAATATAAAGTAGGGTTGCCAAAAGAAAAATGCCTGCCGTGTTTTGTTTAAAGAGCCTGCAAAGACCTCCTCTTGACACTAAGGGGTCGATTCCGATTCGGGCCGGAAATTTCTCCGACCGAGCCGGACCCGGAGAGATTTCCGACCGAATCGGACCCGTGCAGTCCGACCGAACGAGTACGATGCGTCCGTATGTTATCGGACACGAGTCGGTCGGACTCCCATTGAACTCAATGGGAGCCGGTCGTACAACGCGTACGCGGGCTCCCATTGCCTCAATGGGTGCGAGGCGGACAAGGGCGCCCCTACAGCGAGTACGCCGCGAAGCGCTCGCGGCGTACACGCACAGGTAGGGGGACCCATGGGTCCCCCTGTGTGCGCCTCGCACGGGTACGCCGGACAGGGGGTCCGACACGGACCCCCAAAGTACGGCTCCGACAGCGAGTTCGAGTCGGACGGCGCGAGTCGGTCGGAGCGGTCGAGGTGCGCATCGTACTTACCCGGCCGGAAAACGTCTCCATTGCGCGGTGCGAATCGGGTCCGAGCGAGTCGGTCGGAGCGGTACGATCCGGGTACGAGTCGGTCGGAGCGGTCGGGTCGCCCGGACGAGTCGGTCGGCGACTCGCATCGTACTCGCTCGGCCGGACCCGCGTACGGTTCGGTCGGGAAACAGGCTTTCGCATGGCTTTTTTCCCGACCGAATGGTATTGGGTGCGCCTCCGACCGAGATCGGAATCGGCCCCTAAATAGACTTATAAATAAAAAAGTATGTATGCATTCGTTATGTGACTTTTCTGTCTTTGTTCTCTTTAATTATCAGTCATGGATCATTGAGGCAGCCCTAGAACACAATTAAAAGTGCTTTCTATTTATATTTGCTGTTCGAAGTATGCACAGATAAGTGCTTAAAATACAGCTTTAGGTGACTGCTTATTTTTGTACCGACTGGGCCATAAAAATAATCTGCTGGCAACCCTAACCATAGGACTGGAAGTTTGTTGCAGGATCAGCACATTATTTATTTCCTCGATCCCCGATTAATGCCATAATAGCAATAGTTTAACTTAGATCTTAAAACCTACGCCGCCGTCCATAACATGCTGAGTTACTTCAAGTGTCTGGGAATGCACTCTGCATTCAGACAACTCACTCGTCATTCTCGCCCTTCACTTTCACGCTCACCCTGCATTCACAGCGATCACAATGCACTCACACCATTCACCCGCTCACCCTGCACTCACAGTGATCACTCTGCACTCACAATGCACTTGCGCTGTTCATCCTATACCTCACCCTGCAGCCACACGAGTACACTACTCATCCTGCACTCATGTGACACTTCACTCACCTGTCCCCCTCACTGCTCAATATGCAACTCACTCAAACAAGCCCATCAGTAATCATACACTCATTCGTCCCATTCTGAACTTGCATCTGCACCTAAATTCATAAGCCACCTCACTCACCCTGCAGTCACTCCTCTTACCCTACTCTCACACTGTTGCATCGCTCACCATGCACTCACATGGGCACTCTTGTCACCCACACAGTGCAGAGGGTTAATGTTCCTGCTACAAAGAATATGTACCATGCAGATCACAGAAATGAGTGTGAGTAAACTATGAGTAGCGCTATAAAAAATGAAATGTTTGTCAGAAAGGTGCTATAGAGAGATTAGGTGAATTGTTGGTGAGTGGCAGTGAAGGAATTCATGGAGAAGGAGGAAACGGGGGTTGGGCACCAAAAAGACTGTTGCACCGTGTGCGACCAGTGTTAGGACCAGCCCTGGCTGGGAGTGTTAAAGGTGAAGTGAGAGGTTGAATGGGGAGAGTTCAGAAGTTGTAAAAGGGGTGAAATAAAATGGCCTGCAAAGTGAGAGAGGGATCCGGGGTTAGGGAGAGGACAGAGGGATGGAAGGGAGGGGGTGAGAGGAAAGCTGCATGGGTAAACTGCTTAACTATGCACAAAACCGCCAGGGTTTTAAGGGACCCCTGCTTCTCCCGGCCAGGGCCAAGTGAGCTTCTAATGTGGCAGCACGTATTCCTGCGGAGTGGAAGGCCCTTCACAAAGGTTGACTAGAAATCTTTCTGATGTTAATTGCTGTATTTTGGTTATACACTGGTACTGATGGGGTGAAATCTTTCCTCAGTGTTACTGTGTACGCGGCATCACATAACATCATTTACCTTTTCTTCCCACACAATTTAGTCAAGCCTGTCACGTAATTTGGTCCTCACCTGCCTCATAATTCCAGTAGCCCTGCCTACAGGTTTAGAAATTTTTGTCAGGAGGGGGTCCTTACGCCTCAAAATGTTGACAGGGGGGTCTCGGCATCCAAAGGTTTGAAGACCTCTGGCTTAGAGCAAGATGCTAGTTACAGAAGGAGGCCCACAAGCTAGCCCATTTTGAAATGTAAAATGCTCACTGATGGAGAGGCAGGATTACAGGGTTTAAAGGTGCCCTCCCATCAGGCAACATTTTTATCAGTTGAGCTCCATGCCTCGCCGCTTCCCCTATATTACTGAGAACCACAAACGCTAATCAGAAAGATACACTACTATATGCATTTTTTTAAAACTTTCATTCGTATCACGCAATCCCAAACCAGTAACAAATCGGGTCACAGTTAGTAACGTGTGGAAAGTTGGCATATTTTCGCATTAATGTAAATGTGAAGTCTGGTACAAAAACTGTACTGGAAAGGCGAATCGATCATAATAAATAACGTGAGGAGATGAGGGTCACAGGTTGCGCGTTAATGTTCGGATGCGGAGTGAAAAGTCGGGCGATGGGAGACGCAGACATGAAATGAAAGGCAATATAGAAGAGAGGATGAAAAGTGATCCTTTGTCTATCTATCTTGTCCTCCTTCTTGTTGCCGTAAAGACATTGTGCACATTAGACAAGAGGCAGAAGGCAAATTCAGCACAATTGGATTTATCTAACGATTACCAGCCTGTCAGCGCTCACGATCTTTTGATAAATTCACGCCATGTAATGGAGATAAACTATCCAGAGGTGTCGCCAGCTCCCCCATTGACCCACAATACTATGTTTCATTCTCTGATTTAAAAAAAACAATGACTTACTGTAGAAATTAAATGCATGTGTCGATGACCTGTGACCTCCACGAATATTCTTTACAGTGTACCTGCCAGGTACTTGCACACTTCCTCATCTCGCAGAACAAATAACCCTTTATTATGGAAAAGCATTTTCTAGGATGACCTCGAATCGTCCCTCAACAGAACGAACATCAGCAAGGAAGAAGAACGGCCTGGCTATGTTAGAGTGAACCAACCTCTTCACGATTAGCGGGCTTGTGGGCTGGTAGTGTGGATGGGTGAGTGAGTTATTGTGAGAAAGAGACAACAGGTGAATGAATGAGTGTAACGATGAATAATTGAGTGACAATTCATCGATTGTTAATCGGCGAATGCGTGCGTGGGTGGATAGATGAAAGGCTGGAAGGGTGAGTGCATGGGTCAAATTCTGGCTGAAAGGACCGATGAATAAATAAATTGGCTTGCAAGTACACGGATATTACAAAAACGTTCGCCCCCTTAACTCACCTCCTGTCTTTTCCCTAATCATGTGCATTGTATGTGAAGACATCTCTCCAGATATTTTGAAGTATGAACCATATAGTTTATCTTTACATGAGGATCTTAGAAGGTTGAAGACAGTGCAATCCTAGCTCATCTATGCCCTTCACAAGCCCACAGGCCATGCAGGTTTCTTGGTCACTGCAGAGGATGTGACGAGTATGCAGTGAGTGCCTGCGACTCATTTAAGCTTCTCTGGTAATATTTTTTCTTTGTTTGGTGTTTAATACATTTCTTGTGTTTGTTGTTTTTTTTTTTAACAACAAAGGTACTAGAGGGGAACATGTTTTATGGCCTTGAAAAAAAAATCCGGGCACCTTCAAATACAAGTCACTCTTCAAGCAAGTGTGTACACTGACACTTCATATTCAACTGCAAACTAAGCACTTAGGTGGCAGCAGGAGTTGGCACAATGACACTCCCGGCTGCCGCCCCTTTCCCTGACACTGTAGCAACATCAGTACATGGTCAAAGAAGCAGAATATAGATTATGCAGCAATTTGAGACTCTAAAAACAGGTATTTGGGAAGTCACTAAGTACACTGAGTATGCATTTGCAGCAGCCAGAGCCCATCAGTTTCTCAAATGGCATTAAAAGCACATATCCACATATAAAATAATTCATTTGAAAATGTACTTTATCACTTATCACAAGTAAGCTGTACCTCAGAGCTATAGTTAATGGCACTGAGAAGACAGATCAAAGACAGAATTTCCCAGACCTGAAAAATAAACACATGTATCCTAATAATGCGTACCCCAGTCTCTTCTAAAGGTGGATCTGTTGTTCCAATGTAATTGTCTGTGAAAGGGGTTTAAGACACCCTAATGGGGTATGGCCCAGCACCAGCAAAAAGAACATTGCTTGAAAATGGACACTCCTTTAAGTATACAGGATAACAAGACCCTCATAAATATCTGAGCAGTAAATGGCATTGTGCAGGCAGGTTTAACTTAGAGGCAATCTGTAAAGTATTTATGCAGTACTGAAACAGTAATAAAGTCAAAACACAACACAAGAAAAATCTGAAACCAATTTTGAAAAATAGAATACATTTTAATAACTACAATTACACCAAAACGACTAAATGTAGAAGCAAACAGAATAATCATAAAAATGATAGGAGCAGAAAAGTGAGCACACATGGATAACCTTGCCACACAAGCAGCCAAGCAGAGGAGTAGAGGAGAACGTGGGAAGGTCTTCAAGATCACAAAGATAGTCAGTTGTAAATCTAGTTGAATAAGCAGCATCCTTATCATATACAAGCAAGGCAGACTACTCACAACAGAAATAGAGCAGGAAGCATGCTGGACCGAGCATTTCAAAGGAGTTTTGAATAGACCAGTACCAGCAGCAAAGCAGACATCCAATAAGCAGAGACAGACTTGGATGCGAACACTGCCCCACTACAGAAAGAAGAAATCATCACTGCCATCCACACTATCAAGAACAGATAAGCTCCTTGGCCAAGACAGCCTGAATGCAGAAATGTTCAATGCAGACCATGAACAATTAGCCTAGATTCTCCAACCACTGTTTATATTTATTTGGGAGGGAAAGAAAGTACCAGATGACTGGAACCAAGGCACCATCGTCAAGATTCCAAAGAAGAGAGCATTAATCAACTGTAACAACTAGCATGAATACACCCTTCTGTCAGTCCTGAGTAAACTCCTCTTGAAAATCCTTATACAGTGCATTTCTGATGCTGTAGACAAGCAGTTAATAAAAGAACAAACTGGGCTACGCAAGGGCAAGTAACAGCATACAGGAGTGCATGGAGCAGCAGAGACAACTATACATCACCAACTTTTGAGATACCTTTGACAGTATTCACTGTGACAGCCTCTGGAGTATGCTGAGAGCCTATGGTATGCCACAGCAGATGGTTCTCTCCATTAAGAGCTTCAATGATAATTTTGCCTACATGGTAGGAGGTAGTTTAGCTTTGAAGTTGTTAGAGCGCAAATTTCACTCTTTCCTTTGTAGTGGTGCATTATAATTATGGGTAGTCCGCACCTATATATTATCCTTTATTATACTAACTTAGGCCAATAGAGCGTGGACTGTAATAACGTGAAAGGTGACGCGTTAGGGATATATTCAATGTCAATGTGTAGAAATTAATGTTGCAACTATATTAGCCGGGTCTGGTGGCTCATTGGGCTAATGCATCCACTGGAGGGCCCTGTGTTCGACCTCATGGCCACAGGTTTGAATCCTGGCGGGTCCACTCAGCCTTTCATCCATTTGAGGTCGATAAAATGAGTACCATTGAGTTGGGTAACAATAAACATCTGTTATTCAGCGCCAAGATGCCCCGTTGCTGGGGTGAACGTGCGCTTTACAAATACACATGTTATGTTATATGTGTTTAGCTGAAAACATTAACGTGCAGAATTAGTACATGCTGCTGACAAGTATTCACATATTTGATGTGCTTATGTAATGTGTTAATTTAGAAATGCTCAGAAAGTAGAGTCCATTTTATATGGGATTTCAAGAGGCCTTCTGCCCTTTCTTATGTTGGCCGATTTCTGTAGGCCTGAATTGTATTATTCCCCTGGAAGCTCTCGCATCAGACTTAAAAGTGAATTACATGTGCATTTTGGATTTGATCTTCCTCACGTTTCTGTTGCAGGTGGAGAATTCATCCTTGTTAGTTAGAAAGATGTCTTTGTTTTAGGAGTCAGGCAAAGGGAGAAGAGGATACATTAAGCACTGATACTGATAAAGGAGAACTGTTGTACTTTCACATCGTAGTGAGACTGGGAATCAAGGTCATCTTGCCTAGACCTGGGAGCATCGCTGTCAGTGGAAAATCACCTACGAGAATGTCACTTGGACGGATGGGGTGATGCTGCTATGCATTTTGGGATACTAACTGAACGAATTGATTTACTGAAGTTAGGGAAAGTGTCCTGAGACTTCTGCCTTGCCTAGAGAGAGAGAGAGAGAGAGCATCTTAGAATGAGCTCTGTAGCTTTATGCTACTTGACCCATATGATGTGAAGAGACTTCTTAGGAAGACTTCACCCGCTGACACCTTTATGGATCTTGCCTTGGGAAATGCTAAGTAGGGTTGTCATGTTAGTGGTAGTGTAGGGACAGACAAATGCTTCATACCCACGAATTTCCAATGAAGGGGAATCTCAATGTTTGTGCTGTCATCTTTTGCATTCTGGTCCTCAAATTAATAACTGTGTGTATTCTGTACGCCTTAACTTCACTCATAGGTTTGACTTTGTATTAGTTCCAATGTATTTCTATACCCTCATCTTGAGGTGCCTATATGTCTAACTGTTTTTGGCTTTGTAATAAACTAATTGAATCTGATTGGGAGTCTGTGATTCTTCAGAGTCATAGTTCATTGGAACTGTATTATTAATTGGCTAACAGTTTTCTCCCCCACGCTTTCATGCTAATAAAATGAGTATTCGGCCTGAGGGTTCCAGAGTAAATCTAGAACGTGGATCCTGGCTCTTTCAAAGTCAAAACCGTTGTGAGACAGGGATGCTTGATGTCAGCATTGATCCTCAATCCAGGCATCAACTGGGTGATACGAAGAACAACTGAAGACCAAGTCAGAGGCATCAGATGGACCTTGTGCTCTACCCTGGAGGACCTTGACTATGTGGATGACCTAGACTTGCTCTCTCTCAAACACCAGTATGGGCAGGAAAAGACATCTTCCCTCAACATCTATACACAGCAAGTCGGCCTGAAGCTCAACATGAAGAAATCAGAAGTCATGCTACTCAATACCTCAAATCGTCTACCAATAAATGTGGATGGAGAGGACCTAGTCATGTCCAAAGAGGTAACCTACCTAGGCAGTACTAACTGACATGATGGAGGGGCAGGAGGTGAAATCAAGGGCAGACAGTACAAGGCCAGGAACGTCTTCAGGATGCTGAACAATGTGTGGGTGTCATCTTAGTACAGCACCAACACCAAGCTGAGGCTTTACCTGCTTTCAGTCCACACTCTTCAATAAATCAGAATGCTAGCGGGTGACAAAAAGTGACATCACCAAACTGTCAGCCTTCCACATCAAAAGCTGAGAAGAATCTTGTGCATTATCTGGCTGCGAACCATCTCCAACCAGGAACTGCTCAGTAGTAGAAATTCCAAGTTGTGTGGTATTTACTGCACCCGGAAATTACTAGGTTCATTAAACATCTTTCCCATCCTTAAATTGCAGCAAGTCAAACCTGTAAGAACTACACAAGGGAAACAATTCAGCATTTACCACAACATGCAGATTTTTGGGAGATAAGCACACATATCCACATTTTATTCCCCAAAAACTTGGAATAGACACTATTTATCACATCCAATGAATTCTAATCTGCAGGAAGTCAGATTTTATCAGGGTCAATAAATAGCACCTACTCCTACTTTTAGGTCGTAAACTCATAATTAGGACCTAAAAGTCTTACAGTTATTGAGCTGAAGTGGGTGTTAACGGTGTACTACTTCATTGCAGACTTTTGCCTGAGCATTCGATCTGTATCTAAGATTCCATGTTTTTTTAAATCGGTCTACAAAGGATTGTAAATTATTAATGAAAAACTCTCACTCTCAATAATGACTTCCAGCTATCCTGTTTTCTCTAAATGTATCTCAGTTGTGAGAAATTGGGTTGCTAGTTGATTGGGAAAGGTGACCTCTGTTCAAGCAATAGGCACAATCCCTGTCACGGTGAACCACAAAGTTCACTAAATCAACCTGTGCTTAACCGTCTGTAGCTTGACAGTAAAGAAGTCAGAGTTAACTTAGAGGCTATGTGTAAAATATTTATGCAGCACCCAAAGAGGCATGAAGTGAAAACACAAAACAAGAAAAATACCACACTTTAGACACATAGGGGCCGAGTCAGATCTCGGCCGGTAGGGCTCCGAATCGGATTCGGCTTAACCGGATCCGATTCAGAGCCCTATTGCCCGACCGATTCGTACGCGCGTCCGGGCGAGCGAGTACGATGCAAAATCGCCGCGCAATGGAGACGTTCCCTGGCCGGGTAAGTACGATGCGCGCCGCGAGCAGTCCGACCGAGCCGCGCCGTCCGGCTCGAAAGAGCAGTCGGAGCCGTACTTTGGGTGTCCGTGTCGGACCCCCCTGTACGCCAAGCCGCGTGAGTCGCACACAGGGGGGACCCATGGGTCCCTCCTACCTGTGCGTGTACGGCGCGAGTCGCTTCGCCGTGTACACGCTGTAGGGGGCGCCCTTGTCCACCTCGCACCCGTTGAGTCAATGGGAGCCCGCGTATGCGTTGTACGACAGGCTCCCATTGACTTCAATGGGAGTCCGACCGACTCGAGTCCGATGGCATACGTGCGCATCGTACTCGTTCGGTCGGGCTGCACGGGTCCGATTCGGTCGGAAATCTCTCCGGGTCCGGCTCGGTCGGAGAGATTTCCGGCCCGAATCGGAATCGGCCCCATACAGTAAGATTTAATAAATTATCTGACATCAAAATGACAAAATTCCAATCAGTAGAGCTGAGTTATGAATTTTATTAAGTTTAAGGTAAAAATGAATGCCTAGAAGATCAAAGCACCAACTGCGGACAGCGAGTAGCGCAAATAAAAAAATATGTCCAACCGCAATGGAGCGTGGGTCGGGTACAAAAAGTGGATTGAGTTCGGTCAGTGCTCACATTTGGACTTTGATGAAATTCTGAGAAACAGTTTTCTAAGAAGGTGAAGTTTAGCGTGGAAAGACTGCAGACGGTGCCCGAGGAGGGATCATCGTTGTCTAGGAGCTGCTGGATGAAGTCGGTGTGAAGATTTCTGTTTTCAGACTTAGTCACATTTTTGGAAGTCAAAAATCTCCAGCGTGACAAGACAGGAAGCTGTAGCTGATGAGAGTTCCAGGAGACCTGATACCCCTTCCCCGAAAGACTGCTGAACAGGATTTGCTGCTGCAGAGAATGTAACGGGAAGTCAGGCTAACCACGGATGCGCCTTGGGTGAATAGACGAGCAGGTTGATCCCTGTATTCCCTCAGTTCTCAGAGCAGTTTTTAGTCTAAAATTTTAAAGTATCAAGTTTTGGATTTTGGCTATCTGGGCACCTTTTGTATCACCACCGTGGGTCCAGGACTGGAGGGCACCACTTGGGGGGGTTTTAACTCACTCAGGCCGAATACAGGTGTGGGTTCAAGATGGTTGGAGCCTTTTCTGTCCCTGAGGCTGTGAACAGGAGGCACTTGGAGTCACTCTGGTTGCCCTGAGTTCAGGTGATGAAGCAGGGCTCAAGCAACAGGTCAGGCCTCTGAGGGTCAGGCAGGTCCAGGCAGCAAAGCAGTCCTTACAGGTGCAGCAAAGCAATTTTGTGGAGTAAACATCAGACCACAGCAGCAGGCAATCCTCTGAGAGTTCTTCCACAGGTCCAGAAAGTGAACTGAATAGTGGGTCCAAAGGTCCTATTTTTATACCTAGTGCTCTCTTTGAAGTAGAAGTATTTAGGGGACTCCCTTGGAAGTCCTTGACGATTCCACTCCCATGCCCTGGCTCCAGGCTGGCTGCCCAAACAATGCAGGGATGACAAATGCTTTGTGTGAAGGCAGAGCACAGCCTATTCAGTTTCGAGTGGGGCTGTGTCTAGTTCTGGCCCCGTACTGCTATCAGATGGCCTCATCCCTCTATTGTGTGACTGTCTGGGAGGAAGTAACAAAGTGCAACTACCACCTACACCAAGTCATGTGACTTAGGACAGGCTCCAGGCACCAAATAAAATAGGGCAGGAAAATGCCAAGTTTCTAAAAGTAAACACAAGGAGATGATGGGTGGAGAACTGAAACTTTTCAGACGCTCAACCCCAGTCACCAAATAGCGATGCGGCGCGTGCAATGTAATTCGTTTTATTTATGTACTTAACTCCGTTCGGCCGTATGCCGGAGTTTACTACCCCCCCCGCCCGCAGCACTCCCTCCAGGAGCCGCGACTGTACTTGAGGTCCGATTTTACCCCAGTTTTCTCTCAGTATTTACCACTAGTTTCTTAGCACAAAATGCACCCTTGTGTCCAAAATGAACTTGGGGATGCATTTTGCTCCACAAAAATAGTGCTAAATGCAACAGAACATGTACAGCAGCACGAACAACACCTCACACTCACTAAATTTGCTCTTGTGGTATGATATTGTCCTAAAAATTACTCTTAATTGTGCAATCTAGCATAATTGCATTATCATCAGTAATCCTGTGCCAATGAGTAATGCTGAATTACTGCAATTACTTTGATTATTCCTTCGTAATTACTCCCAGGCCTAGCAGTGATTTCTCTGGCTTGAGAAAAACCATTGTCACAGTAGTTTCTCTGAAGGCTCTAAAGGTTTGATGGACTGCTGCCGTCTGTCAGATGGCCGCTCACCAAGCTGTTTTGTTTTTCATAATCAAACTCCTAAAGTGGGAATGTGTTTGTGGAAAACAAAAAAGTAGTGACCTCCAAACTCTAGGTGTCTATTTCACAGAGTTTGAAGGTCTTTTTATCTGTCCATGTTTGCCAGCTTTTCCCTGGTGGTGCCATCAGACCGTCCAGTATAAAAAAGGAGAGTTGTCGGATGTCCTAATATGAGGGCACCTACTCTGTTGGACTGTCAGCCATAACAATGCAATATTGCAGGTTTACTATATTCTAGTATTACAGTAGGCTACTAATCCTTTGTTTTTTAAGTTTTAAGGCTTTATTAAATAATTAACAAGTTATACACAAATTAGGAAATATGTGAAAGATAACATATAAATCAAGGTCTAACTATGCAATGAATTCAAGCACTAATACAACGAATATGAAGTCATAAAGTCTAAATTAAATTACAAAATCAAAGATTTTGTTAACAGAGAGGGAAGAGGGAAACATAAGAGGTAGTAAAGGGAGAAAGAATAATACAAACAAACATTTCAATTATTAGCATATAGCACCTTAGGCAGTAAATTAAAAATAATTCAAATTATTGCAGACCAAATTATTATTTGCTTATTAATAATTTCAATAATAGCGCACATAGTATATATCAGAGAGGCAAATAATCCAATCATTCAACAGGGTCGGAAGTTTCCAAATAATATTTATGCTCACCGGCATTGCTACTACTATTATTTAGGGTGGGTGGAACTCGAGGAGTTTAACTCTACAGAATTATGTGGAGTTACATGAAAACTCAACAAGATTCCGTGGAGTTACGCGAACAGGCAGAATTATGTACATTGCACTGCTCATGTTGATGTTTAGTGCTGGAAGCTCGTCCTCACTGAAAAATCAGTTTGAATGGCACCACGCAGTGTGTCCAAGGGCGTTTCTTCTCAAGTTAATTTTGCTACCACTCAAGTAGATTTTTTACTCGAGCAGCCGCTTTCTGACTGCAAACGGTTGCACTTACCTGTGACTACCCGCGTTAGGGAAATCTCACTGGGTGCCCTCCTAGCAACCAAAAAATCATGCTAAGGAGAAGACAAATCTTGCTCATGCTCACCAAATTACTGTTGGCAAGCTGCGTATGAGAAAATAAACTGCCACGCGGTGGTTGGAGGAATTTGGCCTGAACTCCACGTTACATGCATAATGCTGAGTGGCCAAAACTGTGCCAACTCCACCGGCAGAATGGAATTTATTGCCCACCTCGACCAATATTATAAAGATAACGTGTAACTGTTAACCATAACAGCTGTCTATTCAAAAGTATAGCTGAAGAACCACCAAAATGCTATGAGTAGCACAAACCACAAACCACTAGACCCTAAAAGAAATGAAACATTTCCAGTTAACAATTATTTGTTGGATGGCTATAGCCAACAATAGAGCTAATAAAGTATTAGCAGAGAAATTTGTAGACTCCTCACCAGCAAAACTGCCCAAAAAGAGATTTGTTAATCCTAAGGGAATAGTAACTTGAAAAAGTGACTTAAATTTGTCTTTATACTTTATGCCAAAAATCTAGAGTGTTAGGACACAAAAATTAGATGTACATTAATTTCCTATTGTGCAATCACATGACCAGTATTTGCTACCAGTATTATTAGAAATTTTGGAAATTAAACTATGAGTTACAGATAATGTATTATATACAAAAATAGCATTTGAATACTATTTGTACCCCTTGAAGTTTCATAAAAGTTTAACCAAATTTTTATAAGGGGATGGACCTGGAGGAATTCAAATTTTCTTTCCCATAAAATGTCTACTTTAGATCTGAATCTAAGAGAACTGGCATCAAGCAGGTATTTTTCACTCCCAATTCTTAGCTACACTTGTATGCTGCTTGAATCATATTTTTTTTAGGCAACAACCATCGATAAACTTTTTTTAAGAGATCATCATGATATAATAAGCAAATTGAACTTAACAATAGACCAATCTGCTGAACATCTTGGAGGAAAAAAGATATAGGATGGTATATGATTGCTAGCATCTGATCCTTTCGGACATACACATTTATGAGATCATAACTTTATTAATCTTCAAATTCGTTTAACTAGCAACACTGTGCTTCATACTAAAACTTTGAAAGGTGCAATACCCAATTCTCTAAAAAATGTGAGTAGACTTTTTGAGACCCTTCAAGTGTGGGAAAAGTCTTAGATAACTTTCATGGCAAAGGACAGGACTCTTCACTGGGACAAGATCCAGGAGGCCACTAAGGTCTTCTCCACTTAAGGTTCTATTGAAGCATTGACATTAAAGGAAGGCAGGTATCTGTTTGTATGGTGCATTGCAAACCCACGTAGGTGCGAGGTTGCCTGCACTTAGGAAGTGTTGTGAGACATGCTTGGGACTGAAGCTATCGGACCAGAAATGGGTGACGTTTCTAAATGGAGTGAAAGAGATTTCTAGAAATGGCAGATTAAAATGCACCCAATTTAATTATTTTCACCACACTTAAATAACTCGTAAAATAATTGGACAGATGTATACTGGCACTTGAAACATTGGTCCTAGATGTGCAACAGACAAAGCCAATTTTTATCATATGATAAGGCAATGCCCGGTAATATGCAATAATTGGGAGGAGGCTCTGGAGTTTGTGGCTAACATGACCAGCAAACAGGTACTGAGAGAGACTTCACATTGTAAACTGGGGTTGTTGGTCCATGCAAAGAAAGCAAAACATGCCTATCAATTTATTGATCTTGCATTAGTTGTGGCTAAACGCCACATAGCCATGTCTTGGAAATCCCCAATGGTACAGCCAATTAGGGCATGGTTGTCAGATTTAAAGAAATAGGTGTATGCAGAAACTGACATGTTAGGTGGAATGTGTATATGAAAACCGGGGGGAGGAAGGAGACACAAGATATATAAAATGGAATGCCTATTCAGAAAAACTGGAAACCTAAACAGAGGACAATTCTCCTTGAAGATTGTGGTCATTTATTTCAAGTAACCAGAGCCTTTGAAACCACCCTTTAAAATGTAACTGAACACTCTACTATGTACCAACAAAGATGAATGTGAAACAATGGGATGTATATCTGGTGAGTGTGTTATGAAGTTGTCTCTTCTGTCATTGTATGTACATTGATGTTTACTTGTATGGGGAGCTTTCTGTAGTACTATTATTTTGTTTCTTTTTTTTAAATTGAATTCACAAACAAAAAGCAGCAGATAAAATAAATGTATACTATGGTCTTGTTCATGATTGCTTGAATAAACACTGTATATAAGTGTACATACTGTCCCTTGTTTTAAGCAGTATACGCCACCATATGCTCCCTGCAATATTAATTAGATGTGATACTGCTTTTGAGAGAATTAATATATGCTTGTTGTCAACAAAACATTGAGAAAAGACAATACATAAATACTGAAAAAACACATCTCTTTCAAACTTTGTTTGTCTTTTTATCTATATTCCATCCTTCTGTATTACACACTTTCATTTTCTCTACATTCCTTTTGCCAAATATAATTTACTCACTATCTCACTCTGAAACGCAACCTGTCTTTAAATAAGTAACTCATACACATTCATCTATGTACATTATCTTCAGACTGTCTGATCTTTGTCTTGACCTTTTGTCTCTGCCACACTATAATTATAAATCATGTCGTTCTTTATCAATGCTTTCCATTAAAACCACATACAAGTATATTCTCTACTTTGCCTCTCTGTTCTTCTCCTGTATCACTTCTCGTTCTATGTCTCTAGTTCAGCACAATCTGAGTTTAATATGTAGCCAGAGAAATACACACATTGAAAAAGATGAGTGTCATGTGGGTTGACGACAAATATTTTGAACAAATATTTCAACGTAATGATTGATATTAATAGGAAACAATGCTTGTTTTTGTCACTGATGCAAGATCTCCAGCACTGATTTATTTGCTTCTGACAATTATTAAGAAAATAATGTATAAACTTAAAGCAATATGTGCATAATATTTGTTGCAACATTATACACTAAAGCTAGAATTGACCACTGTTGGAAATTGGGTTTTTGGTTGAGGCGGATGAGAACCCTTCTCAAGAAAAACCACAATGCCTGTCAGGGTGAACCACAAAAGTCACTAAATTATCCTGTGGTTAACCCTTTGGTAGCTTGCCACAAAAGCAGTCAGGCAATGATTTGTTATGCAGCACTCAAACAGTAATAAGAATAATCCCACCCCAATTTAGAAAAATAGAGTAAAATTGAATAAAATATTTGGCACCAAAACAACAAAGATCCAATCAGCACAACCAGAGTTATGAATTTTTCAAGTTTTTAATAAAATCTACTGTCTAAAAGATCAACGCGCCAACTGCGGATATCTAGTCGTGCAGGACCGAGGCAAAGTCAAAAATAATAGCAGAACACAATGGAGCGTGGTTTGGATACATGAGATGGATTGGGCTTGTCTCCACTTACCTTCAGACTTCCGATGGATGTTTTTTGCTGTACGCGATTCAGAGCACGCAGGATCTACAGCAGCTGCAATCTGGGGAAGATTGTCTCCTCGAGAAGTATCAAAATCTGCCTGAAATGATGATTTGGAGTTAAAAACCTCCTTGAATTGACATTTGGCATTGGTTTTTTTAGTGCGAGGAGTCCTTGTTTTTTAAAACTTTTTTTTTCAACTGGAAGGGAGTGCCCCTGACTCTCCAACTTCCTGTTCCTGTCCAGCAGGCTCCTCCCAGTGCTTTGTCCATCTCCTGGTCACTTTTCATTTGCATTTGGAGCTGGAAGGATCACTTTTTCTTGTCTGTTGCATATCCCATTGGATTTAAGGACTTTGTATTTGAGATTTCAAAAGTTGAAAAATTGTGTTGTTTGTTTGATTGGGGCCATACACCTGGATTTGTTTTTACTTTTAATGGAATTCAAAAATATATTTTGGTGAGTGGCCTGTTGTTTCAGTAGAGGCCTAGTGATTTCTTTGCATTTCATTTTTCTTCTTTGTAAAGGAAAAATATTGCACAGTTTACTACATTTTCTCAATTGTTTTACTACATTTGCAATATTGATTTAATTTACTATGTGGCCTAGTCTGCCAATTGGCCTTCCAGACAGTAGGCCCAGTTCTAGTCATGGGAGCATGAAACAACTGTTTCTGTGGTGTCTGTTGGATTTGAAACATCATTTACGCCATGGATGGATTTGGATTGAAATACAAAATGTGTTTTTAGTGGTATTTCGCATTTTGTTTCCCTGCAAACAGTGTATAGGACTAGGTGGGGTACTGCCTTTGAAGGATGTGTGTTGTTGTAAACATTTTTTTTAGCCCTGCTAATTTTAGTTTTTGTCATTGCTGAATTATTGCTTTGTTCTCTGTTTTACCATGCCTCCTTTGTCTGGCCAGTGTGTGTGTGTGTGTGTGTGTGTGTGTGTTTGCCATAGGCCACAATTTGCCTTTGTTCCACATGCCATGTGGCCACTGGCCAGGGGCCATTTTGTATAGTAAGTGGACTGTCCACGGGCCTGCATGTGCTCTTTGTGTTACAGGCCTTACGCTTCTTGTTGTGACCATGTGACTGGCGGCCAATTTGTGTATCCAGCCTGTGTGCTTTTGCCATAGGTCGGCATGTCTTCTTTGTTGTGATCATGCCTTCTTGGTGGTTGTTGTTGTTGTGACCATGTGGCTGGCGACAATTTTGTGTAGGCAGCTAGTGTGCTTTTGACCTAGGCCTGCATGCGTTCTTTGTTTTCCAGGCCTCCTGCTTCTTGTTGTGACCATGCGGCTGGCGGCCATTTTGTATTTCCAGCCAGTGTGTTTTTGCCATAGGCCTACATGTCTTCTTTGTTGTGGCCATGCCTTCTTGCTGGTTGTTGTTGTTGTGACCATTGGCTGGCGGCCATTTTGTGAAGGAAACCAGTGTGCTTTTGACATAGGCCTGCATGCGTCCTTTGTTTTCTAGGCCTCCTGCTTTTTGTTGTGACCATGTGGCTGGCAGCCATTTTGTGTATCCAGCCAGTGTGCTTTTGCCATAGGCCTGCATTTCTTCTTTGTTGTGGCCATGCCTTTTTGATGATTGTTGTTGTTGTGACCATGTAGCTGGTGGCCATTTTGCGTAGACAGTCAGTGTGCATTAGCCATAGCCTTGCATTTGTTCTTTGTTTGTAACCATGCTTCCTTGCTGGTTGTTGTTGTTGTTATGCATGTAATTTTTCTTATTTTGTACAGGAAAAATGTTGCACAGTTTAGTACATTTTCTCCATATTTTCTAATACATGTGCAATATTCTTTTAGTCTAATTCACTATGTGGCCTAGTCTGCCAATGGGCCTTCCAGCCAGTAGGCCCAGTACTAGTCATCGGTACATGGAACAACTGTTTCTGTGTTGTCTATTGGATTAGGCCATGGATGGATTTGGATTGAAATACAAAATGTGTTTTTTCTGTGGTATTTCACTTTTTTTTTCATGCACACAGTGCATAGGTGGGGTAATGCCTTTGGAGGATGTGTGTTGTTGTAAACACTTTTAGCCCTGTTAATTTTCGTTTTTGGCATTGCTGAATTAATGCTGTTTTCTCTGTTTTACCATGCCTCCTTTGTCTGGCCAGTGTGTGTGTGAGTTTGTGTATGTGTGTGTGTGTATGTGTGTGTTTGCCATAGGCCACCATTTGCCTTTGTTCCACATGCCATGTGGCCAGGGGCCATTTTTTACACAGTTAGTGTCCATAGGCCTGTATGTGTGTGTGTGTATGTGTGTGTTTGCCATAGGCCACCATTTGCCTTTGTTCCACATGCCATGTGGCCAGGGGCCATTTTTTACACAGTTAGTGTCCATAGGCCTGCATGTTTTCTTTGTTTTCCAGGCCTCACCCTCCTGCCTCTTGTTGTTGTGACCATGTGACTGGCAGCCATTTTGTGTTACCACTAGCCAGCCAGTGTGCATTCCCCATAGGCCTACACATGTTCTCTTGTGACCATGTGGTCGGTGGCCATTTTGTGTAGGCAGCCAGTGTGCTTTCCCACTAGGCCTGCATGTCTTCTCTTTGTTCCCAATACCTTCCTGCTCAGTGTTGTTGATGACAATGTGGCACTGGCTGGCAGCCATTCTGTGCGTCCAGCCAATGTGGCCCTTTGCCACAGGCTGCATGGATGGTTGAGCAATGAGACAGCAGTTTAATAACTTATTATATCATTGAGGATAACTTCACTTATGTGTGAATTTTTAAATTTGATTTTTTCCATTTTTTTAATAATTGGTAAATTATATTTTTTATTTTTTCAAATTTTGTAAATTCTTTTCAAACTTTTAAAAATGTTTTTGTTCATACCATTTTCTACTACATCTGCCATCAATCAACCCCATGTCTGCTATAGGTGCACAACAGCATTAATTGTCTTGGGATTCTTCCTTCCATTGTCATTTGTCAGCTGCACCTCCCTGAGTGCCACATCACACGTGAGTGACATCAGGTGATGCACATAAAGCAAATAGTTTCATTTGTATGTTGTTGTTGTTTTTGCTCTCTCTTATCCTCCCTGAGTGTACAGTTAGTCACCATTAAAGTTTATGTTGGTGTAGTTTTCCGTTTTACGAATAGATACACTTTAGTGCTAATTATTTATAATAAGAGTAACCAGTGACCACAATAAATGATATTGTGTTTCTTTGTACTACTAATTGAAATGCACCAATGCCACGTTTCACTGATGTCCTTCTTGCTCTTTTCTTTTAGGTGCACAACAGACATCACCCACAGTACTGCCAGAACGAAGGACTGTGTACGGCGTGACACGTGAGTGACCCACACATCACAGACATGTCTACCATTTGTGAAGCTAAGTGCCACTGCTAACTGACAGCTTCAATAGCCCCAAAGAAAGGTGCTACCAAAAAGTGGCCAGCAAAAAGAAGAAGGAGCTTACCACCACTGCTATGTCACCCCAGATATTTTTTTGGAGAAAAGAAACAGTGGCTGCTGCACCGGCCTAAGGGGAGCAAGCTGGGAGCAGCACCCCAAATCTGTGGACCCATCCCATTCTAGGCCCAAGCCCATGTCTGTCACAGAGGCAGCCAGTCTAATCACGGCAACACCGACGAGCAGTGGTGCTGAAATTGACATATCACAAAGTAGTACCCAATCGTTGCAGGAAACTCAGAGAACTGGACAACAACACCACAACCACCAATAGTAGTTCCTCCCTAAGTAGGAGCAGTTCAAGAGATAGAGCTTCATGCTGAGGAAGTAGATCAATCTGCTCTTTCAGAAGAACAATTGTCTTCCTGATCTCCAGCTAGAAAAAGGAGGGTTAGTGGTGCATCATCTTCTTCTTCAATCCCCCCTTCTGATGATCTAGACACCACTTGGATTCCACCTCAGTCTGAGAGTGAGACACGCCACGAGGCTAGGGAAAAGAAAGGTTCCAGAAAGCCTTAGAGTTATGGAGGCAGATGTAGAGAGGATGATGACGACGAGCCAGTCATCATGGATGTTAGCTCAGCCCTAGTGGAGGCTGATGTTATCCCATCCCAACTTCCCGGGGGGATGTGGCAGTGGCACCACAGATCCAGCCATCGCAAGCTGCCATATTTGAAAAGTCCCAGCAGTGACCTACATCCACAACCACCTCAGTAGAAATAGGTACTGCAGAGAGTCAAACGTCAAAACGCCCACCTACCACCAGTACATCCGACATTGACTGTGGCACCAGCTTCAGAAGGTTGAGCTCCCCAGTTTGGGACTTCTTTTTGGTTAGCCAGAAGGAGGTGAACATTACCATATGCTCCCTTTGCAGAGCAAGTGTTGGTCAGGGTAAGCTTGGTACAAACTATGGTACCGGGGGCCATGCAACCCATTTGCGAAAGCACCATACAATCTTTTGGGAGGCACACCTTAGCGGCCAAAAAACTGCAAGTGTTGTTGGTGAAGGGGGTGAAAGCTGGCTGAGCAGAGAATCCTAATCCAATATGATCATGGTGGAAGGTGAGGAAGAAGAAGACATCTTTGTTAAGCAAGGCAGCCCTCTCCCCAGCAGTGCAGTAGTATCACTCACTTCAGAAAAATTGCAATGGCACAATAGTCATGTCGAGACACCAAGGCAACAGAGGACAGTGACTGCCCCGCTCAAAAGCACATTGAGCCTACCACCGCCTGCTCTCAAGAAGTCACCTGCATCAAGAAAGAAAAAAATTCAGGCTACTATTCCTGCCATGTTTAGGCCAGAGGGGCAGTATGAACGCAACCACCTAACAGCATGTTTGTACAAGGCAAACTTGGCTAAAATGTTAGCGCAGGACCTACTCCCTTTTTCTTTTGTGGAAGGGGTGGGTTTTCTTGAATTTGTGGCAGCCATCTGCCCAAAATGGAAGGTTCCCAGCTGGTCCAATTTTGCCAGAGTTGCTGTTACAGTGCTACATCACTATGTGCTGAAATTGCTTGGACAAGCTTTGCAGCAGAGTGCTGTTCATAGAATCCACCTGACAACAGAAATCTGTACCCGTTGCCAAGCCAATGATTACATGTGCATCCCTGCACACTGGATCTTTTTTTTGGGGGCTATAGAAGAAATATCTGCAGGTGTTGACACTGCTGAGATTTTTAATGCTTCTCGGAAGAATGCAACAGTAGCCATGTTCGCCATGGAGAAATCCCATACAACTTCAAATATTTTGGAAGACTTTAACAACACGGTCTTTGAATGGCTGCAATCAAGAAGGCTTAAAATTGGATTTGTTGCCATGGACAATGGCAGTAATATAGTTTATACCTTAGGGCACATTCTCGCGACCCATCTGTCGCACTGCGTAGTGGGAATAACTTCCCTCAATTTTAACCACTTAATCTTCTGTTATCCTTTTTCATCATTGGAAACAATTCTTGTACAATTCCTTTTATATCACTCATCAAAGCTTATTAATTCACTGGGGAGACAGCGTCCTTCCACCTTCTTTCTTTATTGTAAATTCTTCAAATGACTACTGAGTGCCCATCAAGGCTTTTCACAGCAACATGTACAATCAAAAGGTGAAACGTTCAACAGGATAGGTTCATCACTATGTACCCAATGCATTTCGAGCCTGTAAGGCTCTTCTTCAGGGGTTTCTGCAACAAATGAAAAAAACAACTCAGCTGACTGTTCACCATTGACTTCCACTGATATGCATCCATCATTATCGCTAAACAATATGCCAATAATGCTAAACAGAATGCCCACTCCCATCGTCTCTCACACTACCCCACTACTCCCATATCTACCTAATTAAATGACCCATCTACCAAAATGTCATGCAAGTCCCCTTCCCCTCCCACCTCTCGACCCCCTTCACCCTCACACATAAACCGTGACCAAAACATGCTGCCAAAATCAATAAAACTCATGGCCCAACCCCAACCTGCTATTTTCAAAACCACGTTGCAACTACACTATCCCCCCATGCAACTCTGAAATATGTCCAAGCGGACCCAATCTTTGAAAGCTGTAAGAGATTACCTAACTAGAGCCAAAAACGGCAACCTACCCTCCTCCTCCATCTTTCCATTACTTTAAAAAAACGTGCATTCCCTTTGCCGCTCGATCCATTGTTTTAAGCCGAGTCCTCACCTGCATGCACAATTAACTCGGCATTTTTAACCCTGTGACCTACTCAACCTTCAGCTGCGCCAAATCCTTCAAAAGCTACCTCAAAACTACATATCCCACAATACACCCTTCAGTGCCATACCACTATAGAAATGGAATAAGCCAAAACAAATAACATATATAAACAAAACCCACGCTCCCCTTACTCCACCCCCTGTCACTAACGTAAATCTGTACCACAAACACTCAGATGATTACAGAAATGAAAGAAAACGTGACATAATCTTGACACACAAATTAAGTCAATTCATTTTCACATGAATGAAACGCTAAAAACATTAATAAAGGAACAAGAAAAGATAACCACTGTTTAAGCAAACAAAGGTCAATTGTTCGTAAGCCAGCTGCTGATGTTCAAATGTCAAATGTACAGTTTGTTAATATAGAAACCACTCCAGTTATTCGCTGTCTCCGTAGTGCAGCAACAGTCCTTGTCCAGCATTTCAAACTTTTAAACTCATCCATGGGGTGCAAACTCCCTTTTGGGACAGTTAATTGCTAAGCAAAAAACGTGTGTTGAGAATGCACTCCTTCCCTTATATAAACTCTTTAATCCAGCGTCATATCGTCCATTAATGCGTGCGATCAGATGCTGTGCACCGCCCCAGCACACAGCTCATACCAAAGTATACCTTAGGGCACATTCTCGCGACCCGTCTGTCGCACTGCGTAGTGGGAATAACTTCCCTCAATTTTAACCACTTAATCTTCTGTAATCCTTTTTCATCATTGGAAACAATTCTTGTACAATTCCTTTTTATATCACTCATCAAAGCTTATTAATTCACTGCGGAGACAGCGTCCTTCCACCTTCTTACTTTATTGTAAATTCTTCAAATGACTACTGAGTGCCCATCAAGGCCTTTCACAGCAACATGTACAATCAAAAGGTGAAACGTTCAACAGGGTAGGTTCATCACTATGTACCCAATGCATTTCGAGCCTGTAAGGCTCTTCTTCAGGGGTTTCTGCAACAAATGAAAAAAACAACTCAGCTGACTGTTCACCATTGACTTCCACTGATATGCATCCATCATTATCGCTAAACAATATGCCAATAATGCTAAACAGAATGCCCACTCCCATCATCTCTCACACTACCTTACTAGAGCCGAAAACGGCAATCTACCCTCCTCCTCCATCTTTCCGTTACTTTAAAAAAACTTGCATTCCCTTTGCCGCTCGATCCATTGTTTTAAGCCGGGTCCTCACCTGCATGCTACCTCAAAAGTAAAAGTAACGGAAAGATGGAGGAGAAGGGTAGATTGCCGTTTCTGGCTCTAGTAAGGTAATCTCTTACAGCTTTCAAAGATTGGGTCCGCTTGGACATATTTCAGAGTTGCATGGGGGGATAGTGTAGTTGCAACGTGGTTTTGAAAATAGCAAGTTGGGGTTGGGCCATGAGTTTTATTGATTTTGGCAGCATGTTTTGGTCACGTTTTATGTGTGAGGGTGAAGGGGGTCGAGATTTGGGAGGGGAAGGGGACTTGCATGGCATTTTGGTAGATGGGTCATTTAATTAGGTAGATATGGGAGTAGTGGGGTAGTGTGAGAGATGATGGGAGTGGGCATTCTGTTTAGCATTATTGGCATATTGTTTAGCGATAATGATGGATGCATATCAGTGGAAGTCAATGGTGAACAGTCAGCTGAGTTGTTTTTTTCATTTGTTGCAGAAACCCCTGAAGAAGAGCCTTACAGGATCGAAAAGCATTGGGTACATAGTGATGAACCTACCCTGTTGAACGTTTCACCTTTTGATTGTACATGTTGCTGTGAAAAGCCTCGATGGGCACTCAGTAGTCATTTGAAGAATTTACAATAAAGAAAGAAGGTGGAAGTACGCTGTCTCCGCAGTGAATTAATAAGCTTTGATGAGTGATATAAAAAGGAATTGTACAAGAATTGTTTCCAATGATGAAAAAGGATAACAGAAGATTAAGTGGTTAAAATTGAGGGACGTTATTCCCACTACGCAGTGCGACAGATGGGGCACGAGAATGTGCCCTAAGGTATACTTTGGTATGAGGTGTGTGCTGGGGCGGTGCACAGCATTTGATCGCACGCATTAATGGACAATATGACGCTGGATTAAAGAGTTTATATAAGGGAAGGAGTGCATTCTCAACACACGTTTTCTGCTTAGTAGTATAGTTAAGGCCATGGCCGATGGTGGCTCTTTCAGGGTGCTGTGTTTGGCGCACTGCATCAACATCATTGTACAGGACTTTCTCAAAAAAGAAGACCAAATAAGCAACATACTGTCCACATGCAGAAGAATCTGCACTCATTTCAGCCATTCATTTAAAGCCCAGAAACAGCTGAGAGTCATTCAGCGTGATAATAGAATGCCAGTTAAAGCACACAGACAGGAGGTGCCAACATTTTGGAACTTGACTTATTACATGCTTGAATGCCTGTTTGAGCACTACAGACCTATCAATGAATATGTCATGCAAAGAGGGGACGCAACTGTGAAAGGCATGATCATTGAGATGGACCAATGGGGCCTAGTCAAATTCCTGACAGAGATGCTGCTTCCTTTTGAGGTGTTCACATGGGAAGTCAGCAAAGAGGACAGTACCATGGGCCAAGCTATCCCATTATTGCACATGCTACAGGAACAGCTAAAGGAGGTGTACACAGGTGTGGAGGAAAGAAAGATGCATATGACTTGGTGGAGAGCTTAATCCTTTGCTTGTCTTCTAATTCAAGGAGGCAAAGAGACATGGATATTCCAAACAGTACATCTGTGCCACAAGTCTTGATCCACAGTACAAAAACATTACTGTCCACTTTCATTCCTTTTCAGATGGGGATTTTAGAAAATACAAAACTTGGATAGATGAGCAAGGCAGTGAGCTAGAAAAAGAACAATGGGGAATTAGAGGCCCACTCTTCCAGGGCACAAGTACTGCAGGGCAGCCTTCAAGTTCAGAGCCTGAGGGCAGTGCTGTTGGCCCACAGCTGCCAAAGCCAACAACAAGAACACCATCAACAACAAAACCAGGAGCATCAGCCCCAAAACCTGCAACTGAGTGGTTTCTACTGGCAGGGTTTAAGTCCAGTGTAGAGGCGAAGGCAAAAGAGGTTGAGCAAGGTGGAGCAGCAGCAATGACCATTGATCCAGGCCTATCTGGATGATGCAACAGAGGTCTACCTGGATCGAAACCCATTGGTGTATTGGTATGGGAAGAGCAGCCAATGGCCAATGCTCAGTAGTCTGCCAAAAAAATATCTGGCTTGCCCGGTTACCAGTGTCTCCACTGAGTGTGTTTTCAGTGCTGCTAGTGCTGTTGTCACAGTGAGGAGGACCAGTCTCTCACCCCAAAACATGGAGAGATTAACCATGATCAATATAAATCAGCACTTTATACCATCGGATTACTCCATACCTGAAGTACCACAGGAGGAAGATGAGGGAGACTCAGGTAATGGAAGTAGTGTGTTAGATTACCTTTTTATGGGTGAGCCACCAGAGTGTGAGGACAAACTCTACTTCCCTGACTACTTTGCCTGGGCCAAAAACCATAGAAATTTCTCTCTCAGTCTCTAGTCTATCGCTGATCTGCTTTCTTTTCTTTCTTTGACACCAAAAAAGATATAGCTTCTAGGGAAGATTATTATTTACTTTTATTTGTTTGTGTTTGGTTGGCTAATTCATACCTACTATCTTACTCTTAGACACATTTTATTGCTGGTTTGGAGTTGCAACTGTGTGCAGTGAAGAAGTCCCGACTCCCCCTCACACTAACCCCGGGCGGAGACCTCCGCCCTGCCTGCGGAGTGTGGGAGATTTGCCTCCTCCACGTTCCGTGGAGAACGCGGAGAAGGCAAATCTTCGCACACTCCGCAGCGGAGCAGAGTTGGCCAGCCCCCGCCTCCACCCCCCTATATTAACAATTAATATTACATGACTTAAAATTAAATTAAAACCACTTACCTGGCATGCGGCGTCCCCGGGCTGCCCTCCTCCTCTTCCTCGCCGCCTGGGTAATTCTTTGAGATAACTGCGCATGCGCGCGTGCCCGCGCATGCGCATTTCTCGCAACTCCGTGGACCTCCGCGTGGCCCTGCTACACCCACTATGCCCTGGGTTACCTCACACCCATTTCCCTGAAAGGCAGTGGATGGAGAAAACAAACAAATGTGTGTCTGCCTCCAACCGGGGGCCATGACTATCTGTCCTTTCCTACCCTAGAGGGACAGGCCCACATGTGACATTATAATTTGATTTACACTGGCCATTCTCTGCTTCGTGAACAAATTGGTCTGCATTCTGCAATGTAGCACGAATTGATCACGGTGAGCATTCTGGAAGAACAGGTAAACTGCATGCATTGCACACTGAGTGATTGTTGTTTGTTGTGAACTTGGGATGTGTGCTGAGATATGATTCATGTGGTGGCAGGCAGTGTGACACTGGGTGTTTGTTTATCTGTAACTATTATGCTTAAAATTTGTTTGTGATGATTTACCATGTGGGTGGCCTACCGACGGCTTTTCAATTTTCCCCTGAAGGTTATTTTTTTTCCTTCCCCTTTGAGAGATAGCGAGATTCCTTCGCCGGGCCCATTCCACAGTCCACACTGCTTTGGTTATTGTTTTCTGCCTATACTCCTCAAAGAGTCAGACCTGACCAGTCCCTTATATAAGGCAAAAACACAAATCTAGTCTACACAAAAAATTACTCAATCTTTCTCTTCTTGTTGTGCAACAACAAAATTGTACTACAGGCTGATCTATTGCATTTGAGTCGGCCTCGGGACAGTTGGTACGGAGTTGGACACCATCCTCGGAGTCAGACTCAGTAGGATCAGAGATGATTTGAATGACTCAGGGCATGGGCATGATTACTTGTCACCAGAAGAAGAAGGTAGTTTTCAAATGACTGAAACCAAACTATTTGGTGATGAATTAGAAGTGGTCTAAAGGTAAACAACAGACCTACACAACTCTGTGTAGTGGTGATGAGTGGTGAGTGACACCGGTGCATTGATTTTACTTGATTGCTAGGTTGCTGGGTGTGTGTGTGCTCAGTGCTGTCTGACTAAAATTTGAAGCTAAGTGGTGGTGTGGGGGGGGGGGCTGTTGTTGAAAGCAACCGGAAACAGACATTTAGCCATGAGTCTTCTCGGTGCACTCCTTATGCAGTTTAACTTTTTTCTCCTTGATTCTTCAATATCATTTTTGTTTTTCAATCTACAGCTCTCTTACCCTGCACCATACTGGAAAAACAATATAACATACTCACGCTTACCTTACCGAACCGCATCTACCAGATATCCAAGATTGACGGACAGTCCAAGAGGAATGCAAATGCAACTCCCAATTTGGCAATACAGTATAATTTTTTCTCTTTAATCATTAGAACTGTGTGTGTTGTTTATGTTTACTTGACTCCTGCAGATATTTTAATTTTATTTGCTATCTTTCGAAACTCGGTACCACAGAAAATAATGTAACTTGGGTCTCTCTGGGGGCAGACAGACAATTTGATTTGGTTTACCTGTACTACTCATTATCATTCCTCCATTTCCTTTTCCTCCCATAACAGATTTATGATGGTCGGCTGCCAAGATGAATGTTGTCCTTGTGTAGAAATAAAAACCTTCTTAGGGGTTCACTGATACATCTGGTCCTTAAGACCAACAAAGAAGAGATTGGCACAGAAGCTGTAATATCAAAAAACATGTTTTATTAACCTCAGATGAGGGAGATTGCATCTTACGGTACCCGCAGGCCACTGTAGGAGGCATTCTAATGAGTGCAGAGAACAGGGTCCTTATATATGTATTTGTTATATAGTCAGCATAAAATCAAGGGGAGGTCCTAGCACATACAAGCATGCTTATTGACTAATATGGGCATACAAAATTTGCTTGCTCCACAAAGTGGGAGGGGAGACTAAACTGCTTACATGAGTAAGAATAGCCTGACAGTTCTATACTAGGAGCAGGTGCATTCTACCAGCTAGGCCTCTCTGAGCATGTGCAAGACTCTGGAAGAGGGAGAAAGCACATGGCGAGCACATGGCTAACTAAAATGGCTGCCAAGTACAAAATGGCTTTCAGCTCATGCTAACAGCGATTCCTGCAATCTTTAACAGACGATCCTTTTAGCATGAGCTAAAGACATTCCCATGATCTAGTAGAGACATAGAAAATATTTTGCACATTTTCTTCTCATAAATTCATCAATATCCTATGCTAGGTGGGCATTTACATTCTAAACATTTCATTAAGCAGGTATATACAAGGTATAAGCAGGAGTACAAAGTGAACAGAGCATTGGGTCATACAGGTAGCAAGAGAGAATAATGACTATTATCTCAAACAGAAATCTCAATATTTTCCAATCCTAAGCAGAACCATCTAGTCTAATTTTAAGTTTCAGGGCTCTGATGGGGGCTCGTTAAGTCAATTTCAAAATAGCCAACAGCACATACCTAATAAAAACATTTTCAATAGACTTTCTCAGTATTTTATGAGGGCTGAATTATCAATTAATATACTTAAGGAAAGAGTAAAGTAACATGCTCAGATGAACTTTTCTCGTGCAGAATAAACATTACTCTTAAAAAATATTAAAGCAATCAGACATATTATTACAAAAACAATTGTGGCTTCGGGGGACCAGGAGGACCACACAGGGCCATAGGAATTAGGACAAGGAGCCGCAAAGGGCTGCTCCTCCTCAAAAATGGGATGACCAAAGGGGTACATTACTAACAAAAAAAGAGTCCTTGGGAAAGTTCTAAAACCAACCAGCCAGAGGGGAGTCTTCTCCCTGTGTCCGTTTTGAGCCTCACAGGCAGGCTCTTGTTGTTCCCACGGTGGAGCTGCACAACTCGCAACTCAAGAATCACGGAGAAGAAAAAGTCTTTCTTTCAGGATAGGGCAATCACCCCCCCAGGGCAAATACCCTCAATGATCCTATCCATTGTCTCAGGCAGTGCACCAGTTTTCTTCACTTTAATCTAACAGGCACCAAGGGCATAGCACCTGTACCCTAAACTCAAATCCTTCCCTAACTCCTGTATTTGCACCTCTGGCGCACTGCTCTTTTGTTGGGGCACAAATTGTACCCAATGTGCTCGGGCATCTCTTGATCAACAAACAAAGGCGTAGACTTGCATTCACTTGGGACCAGGATTAAGAGGCCTGAAGCAACCCTTGTTTCAAAGGGGGTCACCTCAAGCAAAAGCCTCCTTGCCGTCCTTGTCGTTCTGTGACTCTCTCAGCTGGGCATCAAAAACTGGATTCACACAAAGATTTCTCCATCCTGATTTGTAACCCCGTCTTTCGCCCAAGACAGTGGCAGGGGTACACACTTCACGTCCCAGTGCTTCCGCCTTCACTGAGGTCCTAGTTGCCAGCAACGCCTATGCTGGTTCCTTTCACTTTGGCTTCAAGCTGCAGTGGCGCTGACTCCCAGGCTGGATCTGATGTCCGGGCCCCTCTGGCAATGGTTGTAAGGCAGCAAATATCTATTGGTGGACAGAACAAGAGGTCTTTAGACAAGGCACAGAAATAATCTATCAACAGAGAGGATAGTCTCAGAATACTCCCTTAGTCTTGGGGCGCCCCATACATTAGCAAGGCACCCAAGAACCACTTCATCTATCTGAGAGTAGAAAACCCTGGACCTATTGGCAAGTATAAAAGGAACGTTTTGGTGAACTGACAAGAGTAATACATCACCCAATCCCAAGCAGCCAAGGAAGTCTGTGTTCATTTACTAAATTCTGAGGAAAAGAGAAAACAATACAGACATACTCCAAATACTTACATTGGTGTATTCCTATATTACTAATCTGAAGAACCCTCCAGAAAAAGGAAATGTTCTACACTTTTACTCATAGATTTTACATTACTTGTACAGGACTGCAGACACTTGTAAAATAATTTCTCTTACATGTTATGCTTAGGACCATGCTCTAATGTTATAGGTGCAGCAGGAAAATCTAAAACTGCTAATTTAACAGGGATTCTTATTGCAAAAAGAACTAAACTTCAACATAGTGAGTACTTTTTCTCCAGCAGAACATGTTATGACAAACAAACTCCTATAAAACAATATTTTCCTTCAAAATGTTTGCTAAGGATCACATGAGCGTCTTTCCTGCATTGTACTTTTCACGATCTGGACTATGCAACATCATTTTCAAAAGGAAAAAAACCCTATCTCCAGCTCTAATAAGGGCTGTCAGCTTATTTACACAGACTAGCTAATAAAAGACTAGCAATGCCCTTGCAAAACTGTATAGAACATGAGAATAACATAAACAATAATAGTGTTGCCACCTGAGATTTTTGAACAGAAACCCCCACTATACAATTTTCCTTAAAGATCAAATAAGGGAACATCAATCTGTTCTACTCATTCTTTCATACAGGATGGGCAGTAACATAACTTATGTGTTTCATCTTTTTATTAATTCTAACAATTTTAAAACAGTATTACAGAATAGCCAATTGTAATTGTAATTGTAAGTAGCATTTATATAGCGCAGCTGTCACCCAACGGGCATCCTGGCGCTGGGATTACCTAAATCACTGTGCAGCTATAAAACTATGAATCATCATGCGCCAATCTCTCAAGGCTATTCTTTTGGAAAGAGCCTGGTTTTTAGCTTTTTTCTAAACTGCAGTAAGTCATCAGTCTGTCTGAGTTCACTTGGTAGTTTATTCCATAGCCTTGCAGCTGTATAGCCAAATGATCTACCTCCTAGTCGGGTTTTCTTGACTCGTGGGGTACATACTAGGTGGGCTGCCGAGGAACGAAGACTTCTAGCTGGGAGTACCAAGTAAACATTCTCTGTAATGGTTTAGGCCCCATTTTGTGTGCCGCCTTATGAACAATGCAAAGTGCCTTAACTGTCACATGGCCATTTCCTAGACAGCTTTAGACAGACTAAAAAAAAAGTGAGAAAAAGAAGAGAGAAAACATAATTGTGCCTACCCTTAATTTGTAGAGGAGCTAGCCTCCTTCCCCCATTTTGACAGTAGGAAAACCTGAAACAGGTTTTACTTCTGTCAACACTTTCAACCCCTATTTGTAGCAACTGGGCACAAACAAACTTGTAGGAGATATCTTAGAAAGTGGCTATTCTCTGATTCAGTCTAACACAATGCAAATTGAGTTAACTTTAAATCAATTTCTACAGCAATTGTACTAGATTAACATGAGGGCGCATGAATGCAAAACTAAAATCCATTTCCTCCTTATCGTAGCCCCTACACAGTATTCTTTAAACTAAAACCATTATTTTATATAAATGGCAGATCAATGTTCAACTGAGGGTTGTCTTCCTTCGTGGCATAGGACTGCGCAAAACGTGTGTTTGCCAAAAATAGGAAGCAAAGCTTCTCTTTCTCTCTTTGCGCTATCATCTCGTCTTTCAAAAAATCTTTCGAAGGTCGAAGTGTCCCAGCAAACATTACCCTTCACCCTGCTAAGTTGCTAAATGCAGAACTCCGACCTTTGACCCGTTCAGCAGCTGCTCATTTTTGCGTGCAAGGCTTGCCATGCGGTTTGTAATGCAAAGCAACTCTGGAGAATCACAGCGAAAAGCAGTCCTATACTTATTTTCATTTATGTACAGTGGTGTGCAATCTAGTAATGCAGAGGCAGCTGTTTATTTTATACTTGCATATACTTTATGGAAGCCTGAGAGCACGTTAAAACTGCCTTGAGTGGTAGAACTGCTTGTAAAATTGTGAATTTAGCTCAATTTCGACTTTGGTGGTAGGGGCACTTAAAAATGAATATCCTACAATATTTTTGCATAATAGGAACCCCCAGAGTGTTCTCTAGATAGCCCAGGAATGGGAAATCAGAAATGTATAAGATATACCCTTATAAAAATAAGTTTTGTACGGCTGGGTAAAGTGACATTTCACATTTAAGTTCCCTTTTTTCGGTACAGCACTGCTTAAATTCAACTTTGATGCTAGGAATTCACAGTATGATGATTAGGCTTTATAAAGATGAAAAAACGAATTTAAAGCATTTGTGTTTAACAATATATTTTTTTCTCATATAATTAATTTTATTTATTTTTTAATCAAAACCAACCATTTTGATGATTCCACATGTGAAAAGCAAGCTTCATTCGTAGCCTATCATATTTAAACGCATTCATTCATAACCCTAAGCACAGAAGCCTTTACTTGAAACAGGAAAAGTCTGCGCCACTTTTAAAAGGACAATTATCATTTAACATCAGAACCATAGATGTACTTATAAAAAAGGCATTAAGAAAGGAAATCCCTACTTTCAATTTTGTTCTCTGTTATCCAAAATAATGAAACTGGTGTTTTGAAACTTTTAAAATAATGCAGGCCCTTATACCAGTTTTAAACTGACTTAAAATGTCGCTGACGCAGCATTCCTGTCTGTGGCCGTGAGCAGGAATAGCCATATGCTATTTATGCAGCTGTTGTTTGTCAGCAGGCGTCGAATTTTCACGCCTTTCTCAGGAAAAACCCCTTTATTATTTGAAATACCCTGACAGAGTTAAATCCCCATTTGCTGTGTCAAACAGTTCCTTTTCAGTTAGTCAGTTTAAACACAGCTGTCGGAAAGCTTTTTTCTCGGGTGCTGAGAGAAAAGCATGTCACAGTCTATTTAAAAACTTAGGCATTTCAATGCAGTCAAATCTATCTTTCTATAATGTGTATTTAGTTCAGCAACGACCAAATTCACTCAAATGATGTGCATGCCTTTTAATGTCTAATACAATGTATTTAAGGAAAATGCTGTAACATTGTGTATTTAAGTCTATTGATTACAAAACACACAATTTCGTTTTTATTCCTCTGTATGAGGCCTATTTTAATCCTATTGAATACGAATTCTAATTTTATGTTTAGCATTGTGGCAATTTGCACACATGTATAGTGTCTTACTCTGTCAATTTAAATAGTAACATGCAGCTGTTTAGCGTATGTCATATAATTCGTTTCTAGATTTTTATTTAATATGTAAGTAACTAAATGACATTTTGCATAACAGAATGAGGACAGCAAAAAACATAAACAAACTCATTGAGCTCATTCCAGACAGTTACAGAAGGACACAACACAGCGCGCTTAAAGCTAGCCATTCGTACACAGAGTACTCACACAAGTATTACCAATGTCAAACCAAAAACCCCACATAGACATTTAAACACACATTTAACCCACAAATCAATACTTAGAACAGCTTACAAAGTGTACGCAAGACCAACCTATTCGTAAATACTAATTGTAAGTCATATTTACAAGAAGAGCTCTCAAAAGTAGCCCAAAAAACTGTTCCATGGTCAAGAAGCCAAAATACACCAAATTCGCCAGGTTTTGGCTGGTAGAACACTCAAAAAGCGCTCTGCATATCACCACTTATGAATGTTACTAAGTGCGCAGATCCGGATCCGTTTTATGTACATATTTAGTTCCATGGGGTACTTAGTCACCAAGGAAGAAATATCTTTTTACTATACCTAAACCTATTTAGGTATCCCCTCTGAGGGAGTCAACTGAGTACTTCCTAAATCCATATCGGTACCTCCAAGACAGCAACACTTTCAACAAAGTGTGCTGGTAACAGGCATGCCAAAAATATTATAGCATATATAATATTATACTCCAAGTGACACTTAACACAATGTGTGCCGTTCAAATTTTCAAAGTTAGAGAAAAATCTCCTCATTACCTGCCTATATGAATTGCAATGCATATATAATTACAAAACAAATTCCAAAATTGGCCAATCATACAAACAAAGCCACAGTAAGTGTTACTAAAACTACCTTACCAATCAAAGGCATCAAACCAACAGCAAGTGCCGCAAAACGGCTCTTACCAATCAAATGGTGTCCAGGTTCCAACTGCCAAGTTCTGAGTGACCTAACGGTCGTTTTAAAATACTCACGCCAAAGAAGTTCTCAGTCGGGAGCGGCAAACACTTGGAGGATCAGAGCAGGAAGACCAGAAATATACTGGGCTGGAAGACAAAACAATCTCCGTGCGCAGGGTACCTCCTCAGTAGATTCCTGTCCTGTACTCCTCAGTAGATTCCTGTCTCCCTTCAAGACCACTCCCTTGGATAGCCGCTGCACCGATGAGTCCCACTTTCGGGCGCCATCTGTAGAAATAAAAACCTTCTTAGGGGTTCACTGATACATCTGGCCCTTAAGACCAACAAAGAAGAGATTGGCACAGAAGCTGTAATATCAAAAAACATGTTTTATTAACCTCAGATGAGGGAGATTGCATCTTACGGTACCCGCAGGCCACTGTAGGAGGCATTCTAATGAGTGCAGAGAACAGGGTCCTTATATATGTATTTGTTATATAGTCAGCATAAAATCAAGGGGAGGTCCTAGCACATACAAGCATGCTTATTGACTAATATGGGCATACAAAATTTGCTTGCTCCACAAAGTGGGAGGGGAGACTAAACTGCTTACATGAGTAAGAATAGCCTGACAGTTCTATACTAGGAGCAGGTGCATTCTACCAGCTAGGCCTCTCTGAGCATGTGCAAGACTCTGGAAGAGGGAGAAAGCACATGGCGAGCACATGGCTAACTAAAATGGCTGCCAAGTACAAAATGGCTTTCAGCTCATGCTAACAGCGATTCCTGCAATCTTTAACACTTGTGTAGTATTTGTCTTTGTCAAAACTTTCCCTCAAATTCCCCTTCCAGTACATTCATGGAACCCCTAACCTTCTTCCCTCAGGCTGTGTGATTTATTGAGGTGTGACTAAATTAAATTTACACTATTAATTGTTCACACACTTAGTGGGGCGGGTGTGGCGAAAGCAACACCAACTCAGTGCAGGGCAAGGATCTTCTTCAGGTCTAAGTATAGCCCACACTGGTAATATTATATCTAGATTAGCCACCCACGCACAGTATTCAAAATGTAAATTCTTTTCAGAGTAACATAATTGCCAGCATCATCCATCAGGCACTGTATTGAGTCAAAGGTTACGCTTGTTTACTTCGTAGCTCGAGTCGACTTCATTTTGGAACTTTTACTAGCTCACCATTCTGATTATTTTAATTTAGCATTCCTTATCATATTTTCTCTATAGTCTCTCTTCTTATGTACTGGTAGTCTAGTCTCTGGTGACTGTCTGATTTTTTTGTAACGCTTGCATATATTAACGGCATTAACTCAGTTTTTATTTCAATTTAATTTGTTCCCTGCAATGAATATTTCTTATCTTACTGTTTGAGTTCAGCTAGGAGGGAGTGGAACCACGCTTCTTGGTCTGGTGCTTTCACTGTTCGACTAGCGCGCTAGCAAGCTGCTACTACTACCACCACCATGGCACCTTGGGAAAGCATGTAGCCATCGCCTCATCTAATCAGGTAAGAGAAGAAGCGTGGGTGATTCATTATTGAACTGCAATAATCTAAATACAGTGGAAATTCACACACCCACCCCCTCGGAGTCCTTAGGGGTTAATATAGTTGCAGACTGCAGGGAATAGGAGGAGAGCATAGTAGGGCAAGTGAGAGTACCTCATAACTATTGTGCTGTTGTTACACTATCAGCTGATTTTCAAAACTGGCTGCGGGCTTGTGGCAAAAGCAGCAGTGCGAAGTAAAACAGTAACCCCCCAAAAAAAGATTTAAATCCTATGTACAACTATAAAAAATGTATTTCCCTAACAAATATAAATAAACTAGTAAGCCCACAACTGGCCCACCCCTCTCCTTAACCCCAACCAATGCCCAAAGTTAAAGTCCAAAAATAAAATTGTCCATAAAGCAATAAATAAACCCAAAATGCCCCCCCCAACTCCCACATTCCCACTGTCTCCCCAACAAGTCCCACCCACCAAAAAAAGATCTAAATGGGGGCAAAAGAGGCCTAGAGGCAGGCTAGGAGCTTCCTCGCCAAAGTGTCTAGATGCTCCTACTGCCTGACTTCCTTGAGAGCCAGCCTCTGCAAAATGCGGCGCTGAAAGGCTCTAAAATAGGGGGGAGCAGCAGTGGTGGAATGGCAGCGGGCGGCTGCCTTGTGACTGCGGAGCCAGCTTACCGGAGGCACTGGGGCCTGGCTGGGGCCCAGGGCATTTGCAGCTGCAGCTGCTGCCATCTCTCCCTCCTGCTTGGCCACCAGCAGCTGATATTCAGCCGTGATGGCTTCCAGCTTCCTTTGCCGGGTCCTGGCTACTACCTCCTGCCTGTTCAGTTGTGTCGGATTGGCAGCAGTAGCTATATAAAGAAAGAAAAAATTCAAATGTTAAACAATACTAGACAGACATATTTGTGTTTTGTTACTTTGCTACTGTCTGCAGGTGGGGCAGCAGTACTAGACAATTATCTCTTTTCCTATCATGACAATGCTCTGTTAAATGCCTCTATTTCACCCTGACTGCAAGGCGGTTGAATAGTTACTATGAATGATATACGTCAAGTGAGGTACTACTAACTAATTATAAAGAAGACAATTATGCAGGCAGACATCCTCCTGTCTGCCCATGGGAAAAGCAATGCACTACAGTACAGGGAAAGGATTAAGGAATATGATATTGTATATGGCACTTTCATCTCAGACTATCTCATCCACAAAATGCAAACTCACCTACTCTTTAGTCCCACTTTACTCCCTGTCCTCACCATCTGTCACCACATTTGACATTACTTGTTTCCAACAAAATAGATTTGCTTGGCAGTAAGGAAAATATTTATTAACTTAGTCTACTGCAGGTAAGTTAGAGGGAATAGGCTGGATAGGTAGACGTTTCACTGATCATTATCACTATCATAAAGTGCCTAAGCTTTTGCTAGTTTTGAGTCACTTTGTTGGGCAATTGTTGAAAGGGAAAAACTTTAACCCCTTCGCCGCGGCGCGAATTCTGCCGCGGTGCGAGGGGGCTAGGGGGTGGGCGTGGCGCTGCAGTGCTCATGACGGCTCCCGGCCGTCATAAATCACGGTGGGCGTGTGCTCATGACGGCCGGCAGTCGTCCGAACTCCGCCCACTAATTAATTCTTCCGCACAGGCGGGGAATTAACACCGCGTGGGAGGAGCAGCAATGTTTGGACAGCTCCTGGCCATCATGAGCACACGCCTACCGTGACTCATGACGGCCGGGAGCCGTCATGAGCACCGAAGAGGTTAACTGATGTAATACGTTATGGAGTGCCACGCAAACAAATGATGGATGGAATGCTGAATAAATCATACATTCACCCCCAGTCAAGAGATCTGGGTTAAATCCATCGTTCTTTTGCTCACCATGCCACCCCAGTTTAGACCCAGCCATATGCAAATCAGTCTTGACCCTGTGCCTCATGGGAACAGTCCAGACCGAACTGCCAAGCCAGGTCCTCCCTGGACCGGAAACAAGCATCCTGGGACCGGTTTCTGGGTATTACCCTTCATCAGCCAGGCTAGCTTGAATCCAGTGGCACAGTGAGCAAGGGACCCACGTCTGGGCATACCCATCCCACTTAGGGCGAAAAGTGCTACGCAAACAAATGATGGACAGAATGCTGAATAAATCATACATTCACCCCCAGTCAAGAGATCTGGGTTAAATCCATCGTTCTTTTGCTCACCATGCCACCCCAGTTTAGACCCAGCCATATGCAAATCAGTCTTGACCCTGTGACTCTTGGGAACAGTCCAGACTGAACTGCCAAGCCAGATCCTCCCTGGACCGGAAACAAGCATCCTGGGACCAGTTTCTGGGTATTACCCCTCATCAGCCAGGCTAGCTCTCCATGCCACTGGAGTCAAGCTATCCTGGCTGATGAGGGCTGAAAGCCCGAAACCGGTCCTAGGATGCTTGTTTCCAGTCCAGGGATGACCTGGCCTGACAGTTCGGGCTGGACTGTTCCCATTGGGCGAAGGGTCAAGACTGATTTGCATATGGCCGGGTCCAAACTGGAATGGCATGGTGAGCAAAAAAACGATGGATTTAGGCCCAGATCTCTGTACTGGGGTGAATGTATGACATTGTTCTGCATTCTGTCCATCAATTGTTCTTTTTGTAATACGTTATGGAAGCAATAATAAAATATATCACTTGGCCAGAGGAAAGTGGCTCATGCAAAAAGGTTTTTTTCAAATTTTATGGAAAGCTGCGACTGAACAAGGAAGTTAGGAAAGGAGTTACTTACGTGCTAGGAAGTGAATGAGTGGGCACTGGGAGTGAAGGCAAACACAGGTATTTATTTTTTGCATTGCCATGACATTTGTAAAGGGGCCTAAACACTAACTGAGGCAGACGCAAATTGCACAGCCAACAATGCAGTGCCACCAATGTAACCATGCAGCTGATTGGTCACCCATGGCTGTCACTGGCAAAATGCCATGAGTAGGGACTCGGAGGGAGGCGATTGATGATGATGGGTGGGTACTAGGGAGGATACATAATATATGTTGCGCTTGAAAACTACTGTGAGTTAAGGGAGTAGTCTGAAATACCACCTCAACCCTTTGAATCAAAAACCTTGATTAAAAAACATTCCTTATTTACTCTTCTTCCCAGGGATTTTTCCATTCATTGTGATGTTTGCTTCTAAGTTCCAATCCCATTAACGATCATTCTCAACCACCTTTGACGGGTCTATTCCCTAAGTCTGCATTTCGTCTTTAAATGCATGGATGGACGCATGCATACATCAAATTGGCTGGTTGCTTGTCACTGTACGAGCCACAAAAAAAGGTTCTAGGAACTGAAGTGAGAAGACGCGCGCCGCTAAATTACTAATACTAACTACCGCAATCTTATTGACAGGACAAAGGAGTCTCTAGTCTGCATCAAACAAATGATGGACGGAATGCTGACAATGCAAACATTCTCCGCCAGTCAAAAGATCTGGGTTAAATCCATCGTTCTTTTGCCCACTACGCCACCCCAGTTTGGACCCAGCCATATGCAAATCAGTCTTGACCCTGTGCCCCATGGGAACAGTCCAGACCGAACTGCCAGGCCAGGTCCTCCCTGCACCGGAAACAAGCATCCTGGGACCGGTTTCAGGGTATGTCACCCTTCTTCAGCCAGGCTAGCTTGAATCCAGTGGCACAGTGAGCAAGGGACCCACGTCTGGGCATACCCATCCCACTTAGGGCGAAAAGTGTTACAGCAAACAAATGATGGACGGAATGCTGACAATGCAAACATTCTCCGCCAGTAAAAAGATCTGGGTTAAATCCATCGTTCTTTGGCCCACTACGCCACCCCAGTTTGGACCCAGCCATATGCAAATCAGTCTTGACCCTGTGCCCCATGGGAACAGTCCAGACCGAACTGCCAGGCCAGGTCCTCCCTGGACCGGAAACAAGCATCCTGGGACCGGTTTCAGGGTATGTCACCCTTCTTCAGCCAGGCTAGCTTGAATCCAGTGGCACAGTGAGCAAGGGACCCACGTCTGGGCATACCCATCCCACTTAGGGCGAAAAGTGTTACAGCAAACAAATGATGGACGGAATGCTGACAATGCAAACATTCTCCGCCAGTCAAAAGATCTGGGTTAAATCCATCGTTCTTTTGCCCACTACGCCACCCCAGTTTGGACCCAGCCATATGCAAATCAGTCTTGACCCTGTGCCCCATGGGAACAGTCCAGACCGAACTGCCAGGCCAGGTTCTCCCTGGACCGGAAACAAGCATCCTGGGACCGGTTTCAGGGTATGCCACCCTTCTTCAGCCAGGCTAGCTTGAATCCAGTGGCACAGTGAGCAAGGGACCCACGTCTGGGCATACCCATCCCACTTAGGGCGAAAAGTGTTACAGCAAACAAATGATGGACGGAATGCTGACAATGCAAACATTCTCCGCCAGTCAAAAGATCTGGGTTAAATCCATCGTTCTTTTGCCCACTACGCCACCCCAGTTTGGACCCAGCCATATGCAAATCAGTCTTGACCCTGTGCCCCATGGGAACAGTCCAGACCGAACTGCCAGGCAAGGTCCTCCCTGGACCGGAAACAAGCATCCTGGGACTGGTTTCAGGGTATGTCACCCTTCTTCAGCCAGGCTAGCTTGAATCCATTGGCACAGTGAGCAAGGGACCCACGTCTGGGCATACCCATCCCACTTAGGGCGAAAAGTGTTACAGCAAACAAATGATGGACGGAATGCTGACAATGCAAACATTCTCAGCCAGTCAAAAGATCTGGGTTAAATCCATCGTTCTTTTGCCCACTACGCCACCCCAGTTTGGACCCAGCCATATGCAAATCAGTCTTGACCCTGTGCCCCATGGGAACAGTCCAGACCGAACTGCCAGGCCAGGTCCTCCCTGGACCGGAAACAAGCATCCTGGCACCGGTTTCAGGGTATGTCACCCTTCTTCAGCCAGGCTAGCTTGAATCCAGTGGCACAGTGAGCAAGGGACCCACGTCTGGGCATACCCATCTCTAGTCTGCATTACTTAAGTTCTTACATGATCAGCCCAAGCGAGCGAAACAAGTATGATTAGGTAGTGCCAAGCACCTCTCTAGAATAACAATCACATAATATAAGATTTGTAAACGTAACTTACCTGCATCGGAGCAGCATGCTTGCTATATTGGAAAAAAATATTAGCAATAACATTGAACACACAAGTAATAATAATATTATTAATTAGCTACTCACCGAGCCCAGAACCTGTACCCCTAGCAGGTCCAGCTAGTCCTGCTCTTGGTCCAGGATGTTGGACCACCGGGTAGTCAGCTGATTATGGGTGCGCCATACCACAGAGCAGCGATACATTGCCCGGCGCAACCTAGCCCAGCGTTGCTGGCACTCCCGGAGTCCGTACCTGGACCCAGGCCTGCTGCCTGCTGCCAGGTTGGAGGGGTGGTGGAGCTGGACAAAAATGTAACAGCGCTGCCACCTTCACCTCAGAAAACAAGGCCCGGGGCTGCACCCTTTCCGGGCGCAGCCTTCCGCAAGGAAGGCGGCTTCTACTTGCTGCCTTTTTTGGGGGCACCCTTTTCTGCCATGATGCTGGGGGGGGCAGAAGAGAGAAAATTTAGAAAGTATAGGAAAAAAAAGGAATAAGAGGGAAGGAAGTAAAAAAATAATAGGAAGGAAATAAAGAGAAAACATAAAGTACAAAACTCTCCAAAAACACATACTAAAAAGTAGAAATCTGTAGTTTACTACCCCCACCCTGCCCCTCCCCCGCCCCACGTCAGCGCCCGGCGGAACTCCCACCACCGACCGCTACTGCTGCATTGCAACAAAAGTTATTCATGGTGTAGTTTAAAGAATAATTTGCTCTATGTTTGTGTCACATAATTGTTGATTTGAGTTGGCAAACTGCACATAGTAAAGCAAAGTTGCACTATACCTTACTTTGCACTACTTAGTGCCAATTGGCGTCTAATGAGTGGTACATGTGCATTCCCATAAAACAATCAATGTGTTTTAATATAAGTCCATATCTACAAACATTTACATGCATGCATTTGCACACAAATGACAAATCCTTGAGACAAGTGTAACAGTGACTAAATGTTACCAGTTACCATACGTTTATATATATGTATGTGTACTGCATTAAACAGCACACATACAAACAGGGAAACGTCTTAAAACATATTTTTGGGCATGGAAGGGTCCTTATGCTATGGTGCAAGGGTGTATGCATTGACAAATAGCAGCCAAAAAGTGTACAGCAAATTTGAAGAGAAAAACTGTGGAATATATTCGTAGCCATGTGTTACTTTCCTCTCTCCCTTTGACGTAACATAAAGCATCAACATTCGGACAAAGATAAAGTTAATTTACTGCATAATGTATTCATAAATTTTGAAACATTACTTTGCTGCACAAAATAACACTAAACATGAAAATTCATAGTATCCTGTCCTAGTAAAGTGAATAATACCAAACTACTGAACATACAATGAGACATACATATAATTATGAAAATATTAGTAAATTTTTTTTAATGAACCAGAAATTTTATTATATGTTATAATGTTATACACCTTCCATTTAGATGTTACACAATTCAAACACATACAAAGAAATAAAAATGAATGTGGGGATTATAGTTATGCTCTAGGTCATTGAGCATCATTTGCACTTTAAATAAGTGATCCAGTATTGTATAAATGGCCTTAAATAAAATATTTTTTAAATAAACCATCTTTACATTTAGATATCAAGTATGTAACAGCAACTAATATACATGCTAAGTGAACGTAAACTAATGAAAAAATGCTAATTTGCCTTCTAAGACTCCCTCTGTTTTTTTGACATTTAGAAAACAAAAGACATTTCAAATGATGTTTATACGAATGTCACATATAGGAGGCAAGCATGAGGTGTTTGCCAGTCAAACAATGAAGCTACATGTCGAAACTGGAGTTAACATTGACATGACAACATCAATTATGTAGATTACTGTATTATGAGATTTAAAATCAAATATGTGAGCCTATTGTGAAAATGTTTATAAATAATAAAGAAAAGTATTAAAATGAAGAAACAGGAACATATATCTTGCTGCTTGAGTTTATATTTGACCAAACTTATTGTGGCATGTGGTTGATTCCTTAAGGTCAGCAATATCATTGTCCCCAATGCCACCAGCCACCTCAGGTACTGTTAATGCGTCCACCTGCTCCTCCATTGGTGTCAAGTCCTCGTGAATTTATTGACCACTGCCAGTTTACATTGCAGACCTCAGGATCCTGCCAGCTTTTACCTTGGAGCTGAAAATCTAATCATGCAACATCTTCCAGTTTTTCTCCACAGCCCTGTGAATAGGTGTCACCACATTGACTTTGTCAAAAATTGTTCTCCCAAAAGCTGCCTTTAGATAATGATCATTATCAGGTGAGAACAGATACTTCTTGTGTTTTATCACTTCAGCAATTACAATTTGTTATCCTTAATAAAGTTTGCCTTTCTTTACTGAAACTCTCCTGTGCCCCACTCTTTCTTTGTGTGCAACACTTTCTTGGCATTCTGGCTTGTATTTTAGAGAGTTCCAAAAAGCTTGTATAATATTTGCGTTGCTTTATGAAGTGAAATGTGACACAAGGATGCCTTGTGTGAAGCAACAACGGCTTGCTCCATGCAAGTACAATTTACATTACACATCGCCGAGTTACATTATGGCACATTGTGCTATGCCATAGAGCTTTGTACTGCTGCACAATGATTAGTACATATGGTGCTGCCCACATCAAAATAAGTTGAGCAACACAGTGCAACTTTTTGTGATGCAAAACAGAACCGTAGGCTGTTTACTAAATCTACCTTTAACTGATTATGCTGCTCTCTGTCCATGTTAGCACCCTTTCTAACCAGTCCATTCTTTGCACTCTTTCTCTCTGCCCTAGCCTCTGTATTTCTCTCGTTCCCTTCAGTCCATGTGATCCTTTAATATCCCTTGCAAAATATAGATGTTTTGTGCTTGTATTCAAATGTTAAATTCATTGTATTGAAGCATTCTTCAGTAAAATTGTAACCATCTTGAAGCAATACAGATTCACCTTTCTGAACCTTTTTAAAGAAATAATTCTAATCATAGGACCTCTTTTAATGTAACTGAGTCCGGTGATGCTCAAAAGCACATTCAGGCATAATGTGGCGAATGAGCCAGTGAAAACTAACGAGGTTGGGAACACTAGACCACTAAATACTTGACTGTTTATTATGCTCACTTCTTGGTTTTGGGTATATTTCTGGATCAATGGTGGCAGAGCAATACTTAAGACCATTTATTACATACAGCCTTTGCTTGGCAATCCATCATGGGATGTGGTGGCCCTCTGCTTTCTATCTAGTTTACACATTATCTGTCCTTTATGTGTGTTGTTTTCTTCTCTTCCTTTTTAACCTGGAGATGTTATTGTTTACTCCTTCTCTTGCTTGCCTCCTAGCTCAAACCAGTGGTGTCCTGGGGTACACAGTTGGATTTCAAGTCTGCTTAAAGTTCAACACAGCAACATTCAGAGCCAAAAACTGGTAAGTCTCTCAAAACTCTAATATATATGGTATACCCCCGCTTGGCTGTATTCTCTACATATCTGTTGTTCTCCATCTCCCTGTGAACACCCTGCCCCTACAAAACTAAGGTAGTCTAGTGCAGTCCCTCAACTTTAGACTATTCCATTTTAAAGAGTGAGATCCAGTCCTTAGTCTCTCTCATTCCCCTTCCATGTCTTCCCCAGATTTACATTGCAGGTGGAAAACACACCTTGCTCGCCAGCATAGGCGGTCAGGGGCAACAAGGGCATTCAGTATTTCTAAACCTCCAGAGCCTAAAACTGACACTCTCCCATAATAAGCATTGAAGCTTATTTTGGAGAAGAAAGCTGTAGCGATGGGGGACTCTCTAAAATATGGAATAGATATAGGTGCTTGGGGTTATCTGAATAGAAAAGGGAAAAGCAGTTGCAAAGTAACTATTAGTAGCAAATAGAAACATGTGGAAGTTTAACTTACAATGGCTTCAAGATGTCCTCAAATAGCAGTTATCAATGGAAATGTTCCAGAATTTAGTGATGTCATTTTAAAAGTATTCAAAAATCTAACTCTTTATAAAAGAGTACCCACTGGGACGCATCAAGCAGAAAAATTTATTTTTGCAAAAGCAAGAAAGTAAGCACACTGAAAGAATTGAAGGTTTATTCACCACTGTGTATGTCAGAATAGGAGTGTGGCACCACATTCCATCAAATTAGAATTAATTTTGTACATCACATGGGCATACGAAAACTAGTGAGTAGATTGTACAATGCAAAGACTTCTGACCTGCTCCTAGAACAACACAATGATACAATGCAGAAGGCTGCATTGCAGAAGTTGAAAGATTAACTCTGGATATGCAGCTTATGTATTTTGGTAGGTTACTGGACAATGTAAAAGCAGACATGGAACCTAGAGCAGAAAAAGTCAATGCTCATTCAATTGGACCAAGATTTCAGAACTCACTAAAAGGTTTTAAGTGTATGCAGAAATGCCCACACATGTCTGTGTATGTTTGTGAGAAATTAACCCTTTCTGCATGGTCACTCCTATTTTGTACTGAATTGTATTGCTGGTTTTTAGACTCTGCACAATGGGGTACTGTTGTCCAGTGCCAAGTATATGTGTTCTGACCTCTAAAACAGATTGTAATGGGCTAACCGCTTAGTGGCCTATTTACCTTTTTTATATAAGGCCATAGAATATGGTGAAGAAATTCACCCATTGCATGAAAAGTTATATGGCACCTGTGGGTCACAGCACTAATTGTGCCATCCACTAATGTGACAAAAAGAAAACATGGCTTCAGTCCTACCATTGTAAACTTACTGCTGCAGATTCAAACCTGCAGAATGATCTATTAAAAAAACCTCCCTTTAAATATTAGTAAGTCACCCCTATGTAGGCCTTGCAACCCACAGGGATGGGTGCATGGTATTTAAATGTGGGACATGTAGAAAAATAAAGATACCATGTCGCTACAGTGGAAATGCCCTAAATGCTATTTTCATTGCGGCAGGCCAAGCTGTCCTATATAGAAAAGGGGAGTACAGATTAAAATACTAATACTGTATCTCAGGAATGTGATGGTTAGAAATTAAATTGAATCACAATTTTTAATTGTTTATAAAAATCCAATTCTTTGGTGAAGAATTTTTTTAATAAATATAGAGGTAACGTAATTTTTGGAAAGTTACCGTCTGCCTGGACTGTCAGAAGGCTATATAGCATAAGCCTCTGCCAGCTTCGAATCTGTGCTAAAGCCCAGGAATATGTGGGAAAGAGGTGGGAAATGCTTCTCAGGAGCAAACAATAGGCTGACCGGAATGGGCAGTAATGGCTCTTCTGAATTTCACAGAATATTCAGAGTGGGGAAAGTGGGTATCCTATGACACAACTCTGGCAAATTCTGGTTGACAGATCAGAGAATCACATATAATACTTAGGGTCCTGCTGAAAAGAAGAGAACAGGATGCAAATTGCAAAGATAATTCTTGTGTATCCCCTGTCCGGTTGCAAAAGATGCTGCTTTTGTACTATCAGACTTCTGTCTCTGGATTGATTGTGGGTACAGTGCCTTCTTCAAACTGAATTTTAGTGTTAGATATGGGAGGATACTAGCATTACCATAGTAGACTTCTCACTCATACCTGCAGTCTCAGAGCCCAAATTTAGTGTGGCCGAAGACCTTCACCATCTTGGATTTGCCCAAACACATTGCATTTTGGGCCAGCTTATACCATATTTAATAGGAGCCTTTGTAAAAGTAGGTAGATTAGGGCCTACCCTTATTCCACTGGTCATAGAGGGAATATAAATGTCTTAGGGTATCCCCCATCCACAAGTTGGTGAACCTTAGAAAGCTGGACTCCCCCAACCTTCCTCAGAACACCGCTGGACTCGCAAAGCGTTACCAAGTAGACTGAACCTGTGCACATGACATCTGTCACCTATGAGAAGGAGCTGAGGAGGTATGACCCCCTTCAACTTGAAGTTTGAGGACAAAAAGGTATTTAAGGATCGTAAGGCTGATCCCCTGGTGGCTCTTCAAACATAAAAAAACTGAAGAGAACATTCCTGTGAAGAATCATAGCTAAACAGTGGCAGCAGGTCTTGGACTGGATTTTGCTGTTGCCCTCTGCCTGACACCCTGAGTCTCTAAATGCTCCCCTTAAGGTCTTGGGGGCCTTGGAATTATACCCCTGTGGTTCTTTGGGCACCAGAAGAAGTTTGGGAACTATTTCAAAACATGTTCTCCAGAGCACCAGAACATTAACGGGACATCCAACCAAGAGTTTCATGGCACTCAATTGAATTTCAGGTTTGTTCCAAACGGAGAACAGTTTTTCCTCGGAAAAAAGACAAAGTCCCTTTTCAGATTGAGACTTAAACGTTTTTGGTAGCCCCTACATCCCTGCCCTCGCGGGGCTAATAACATGTTGTATCTGACCTGCACTCCTTCATGATTAGCCTCAAATCACACCTAGGTCCTGTGCTATGGCGTCCATGAATACTTTGACACTTCCTTTCTTCCTGGCTCTATTTTCTTCTAAATATTTTTCAAAAGATCATATCCCTTTACTAGATTTTTATTCTTTTGGTGTCATTTTGTTCATTTAACTTAACTCGATTTTTATAAATTGGAGTGTAATCTTTATTGGGGTGTGTTTTTGACTTGTTAACAGTTTTGATGCTTCTAAATGCTTTAGACATTTTCCCTAAGTTAAGCCTATCCGCTCTGTGCCACAACTACCAGGAGTTGTGCTCAGGTTTATATTACTGAAATCTTTGACAGGACCTAATAGGATAGTTACTTTTATGGGTAGGCAATAAATTCTGCTTTTCCGGCGGAGTTCGCTGAGTTTTGGCCACTCCGCGTTACCCTTGTAATGCGGAGTTCTGGCCAGACTCTGCCAATCGTCGCATGGTGGAGTTTTTCTCAGGCACAGCATGGCAAAGGCGAGTTGGTGAGCCAGAATTGGTTTCCCCAAGAGCCATTTTCAGGTGCAAGCAGGGCACCCGGCGAGATTTTCTCAACATGGGCGATTGCCGGAAGTCGCGACTGTTTGCAGTGAGAAAGCTGCTGCTCGAGTAGAAAATCAACTGGAGTGTCAGCAAAGAAGCAGAACCCTCTGGCAAACCACATGGTGCCGTTTGCACTGATTTTGCATTACAGAACAAGCTCCCGGCGCTAAAAGATCAAAGTGAGCAGAGTGATGTGCCGATATCTGCCTGCTGGCGGAACTCTGAGGAATCTCACTGAGTTTTCATGTAACTCCGTGGAATTCTGTGGAGTGAAACTCCACGAGTTCCACCCACCCCTAGTTACTTTATTACTTGGGGTGGGCACCAATTCACTCCAACTAATAAACCACTTTATCAAAATGTTGTGATCAAACCTGGTATAAAAAACAAACAAAATAAAATATATCTAAATAAAACTTTGCAACCTAATGAGGATAGATCGTGGTTTAAATTAGTATTGTGCACTGTAACTGAGAAGAGGTTTGGTATGACACAAGCAAGTGTTATGCAAATATGTCTGTGCAAAATGAATGAGAACATTATGGAAATACGATCTTTTCTAAAGGGAATGGACATTGAAGCATTTTCAAAAGAGCTAAGCAAAGTAAATGTGTACGATAGAATAACAAAGACAGTCCTTCCCCTTCAAGCAACTATCTGTATGCTTGCTAAAGCCTGCAGCCAAATTTATTATTGAAGGGGCCCAAACCAAAGTTGGTCTACTTGCCATTAGGCTTGAATGAAAATACAGAAACAATAGGCATTGTCCATTAGGTGTAGAATCAATTGTTGCTCTTCTCAATATAGCTTTGGCCGTATAGGAAATGTGAGTATTTGACACATTTCAAATAGGATCAACCCGCACAAAGAATGCAACATGCAGTAGACACAGATTTTCGTTATTTGATAAAAGAAAGAAGAGTTAGCCTATTCAGTGAAGCTGCAAAGCAGAATCTGACCACAAGAATGACAAAGAAACTGTAAGGTCAATAAATAACCGACCCTGAAGACAAGCAAAAACTGGCCAACAGAAGAAACCAGTGTGTCTAATGCTGACTCTGCAGCAATATGCATAGACCAACAGCTGCCTTAAGCTCAATGCCGAGAAGACAGAAGTCCTCGTCCTCGGTACCACCCCTTCTGCATGGGACAGCACCTGGTGGCCGACCGCCCTCAGAAGCCCACCTAACCCCTCAGACCACGCCAAGAACCTCGGCATCGTACTCGACTCATCACTCACCATGAACCGACAGGTCAACGCCGTCACCTTCAGCTGCTTCAACACCCTCCGCATCCTCCGCAAGACCTTCAAGTGGATTCCCCTGAGTCAAGGAAGACAGTCACCCACGCACTCATCACCAGCAGACTGGACTATGGAAACGCACTCTACGCCGGCATCAACAAGTCCCTACTCCGCAAACTCCAGACAATACAGAACACCGCTGCCAGACTTTTTCTCTGCATCCTCCGACACAAACACATCAGCCAACACCTACGAAGTCTCCACTGGCTCCCCGTGGAGAAAAGCGTCACTTTCAAAATCCTCACTCACACCTACAAATGCCTACACAACAACGAACCCAAATACCTCAACAACAGAATCAACTTCCACGTACCCAAAAGAAACCTCCGATCTTCCAACCTCGCACTGGCCGAAACCCCACGCATCCACAGAGCCAGAGCAGGCGGAAGATCCTTCTCTCACATTGCAGCCAAGATCTGGAACGAGCTACCGGCAGACATCAGACGCGCCCCCTCCCTGAACACCTTCAGGAAGACCCTCAAGACCTGGCTCTTCGGCTAAACAGATCTGCGGACCCCCCCCCTCAGCGCCTTGAGACCCTCACGGGTGAGTAGCGCACTTACAATTCCCTGATTGATTGATAGTTAAACTTTGCCATTCTGGAGCCTGAAAAACATCCAGTTCCAGAGCTAACAGGAATTTATTGCGGTATGAACTTACCATTAGGACAACAGGCAGCTAAGAGAGAGGATGAACTGAAACGCACAGTTTGGAAAATAGCAAGATTGGATAAATATGTTTACTGTATAATTATTCTGCACAGAAACTTGAACATGAGTCAGTATTGGTGAATGGAGCAACGGTGTATGTGGTGAAATTCATTCTCTGCCCAAACAAGAGCAATATAGAATACATCCTATTTCAAGTTGGTCATGTGGAAGCACAATGGTCTAGGTGTAGTGTAAGATGTCATTTATTTAAAGATTTGTTACTAGAGCGAAAGTAGTTTCCACTATGCTTATGCATGACTGGCAAACAATAAATCACAAGACCTTGGCTTAGGTAAGGCTATAGGAAGAAATGTCTTTAAGAAAAGAATGGCTTTCATGGCTTTGTCAAGAGTCAAAATACTCTCAGGATTGTACCTGCTGGAATTAAATGAAATCAAAGTTGCACATGCAAACTCCCTCAGTGAATACAATAGACTACATTTTTTTGTTCTCCCCATCTTAAGCAATATCAAATACCAAAAAAGGAACACAAGAAAAAACAAAATAAACAAAGAATAAGGGTGTAAATCACAGAAAAAATACATGCAAACAGAATAGGCACAGAGAACCCACCAGGCAGATGACATACAGTTGTACAACATTACAACGCATGAAAATACAGGGCAGTACTTTACTACACATTTTATACCCTGCTTTCTTTCACCATGCATATACATTTACATCACATGCCTTTCCCACGAAATTGTAAGTCTTTTTAAGGTAAGTATTAGTTAGGTAAGATTATATATACATTTTATTGTGTGGTAGAATATATATATATATATATATATATATATATATGTATATATATATATATATATACACACACACACATATATATATACGTATATGTTTTTGGGGCAACACCCCAAGCCCCCTTTTAATTTACCCTTTCAACTCAGTACTAGTAATCCCTAAAAATACCCTTAGTACCCAATACCTTTACCCATCCCTAAACCCTACAAACTTAATAATACCCTTACCACCCAATACCGTTACCCATCCCTAAACCCTACAAACTTAATAATACCCTTACCACCCAATACCGTTACCCACCCCTAAACCCTACAAACACCCTCACCACCTAATACCCTTCCCCACCCCTAAACCCTAAAAAATACCCTTACCACCATATACCCCTACCCACCCCCAAACCCTAAGAAATACCCTTACCACCTTATACCCTGCCCATCCCTAAACGCTAAAATACCTTTCTCACCCTATACCCCTACTATCCCTAAAACCCCTACCCAAGACCAAACCAAAAGCCTTATAAAAAATATATATATGTGTGTGTGTGTGTGTGTGTATATATATATATATATATATATATATATATATATATATATATATATATATACCTAAGTGCATGGTACAGGCATGTGTTGTAATGGTATATGAGATGTAAAACATTGGGTGGTAATGGTAATACGTGGTAAAAAAAAACTTGTTGGTAAGGCTGTTTTCCCATGGCATACAGATGCAAGTGGATTAAGCTACTATGCAAATGTCAATACACTAGTAGTACTTGAAAAGTTACATACTATCTGCAAAGCAATGAACTAACTTCAGAATTGAAGAATGTTCTGACACAAACTAATAAAGACAGAAAAGTGATACATGACAATTACAATTAGAGAAGCAGTATCAAAAGCTTGCAAGAAGAATCAATATGAACTGCAGGAACAACTAAGGGCCTGATTCTGATGCGGGTTGGAAAGCTTCCCGACCGAATCGGTTTGGAAATGGTTTCCGACCCACTCGGATCGGGAGAGTCCGACCGACGGAGTACGATGCATCCGGATGCTTCCAGATACGATTTGGTTGGACTCCCATTGACTTCAATGGGAGCATATGTTCCTAACCGCATCATAATTGGGCCCTGGGTCGGGAAGACACGTTCCCGATCCGATTTGGAAGGAGCAAATGCCATTAGGAGGCCTTCCTAACCGCATCAGAATCAGGCCCTAGGCGTCTAGGATTTTATGAAGGATATTTTCAATCATATTAAAAATGAAGGACTAACCATGGAGAATACTTTACAAATAAAGTGTAATTGAAAACGTGTTTCAACAATGGTAATATTATTGACACGGATGTTGGTATTGATCCAAATTAATCTTCAATATGAACATGCAGTGCAGTTTGAAAAAATTACTGCACATGCAATTCACAGTTTAGCAAGGTAAACGGCACAGGTGGTACTTTGGCAAACTTAAAAATTAGACATGTACCTCAATTTAATGTTGTGAGATAGCATGCAGATGGGACAAAAACAATTTGAAGTATAGTGAGATATATTTAAATGGCAAAACACAATGATTGTCATTATGTTTCAATAAGTACTTTTAGCTGGACAATGAAGAAACAATCACAATAAGGGAATGCTTTGCAGGAAACTGGAGAATGCACACTTATTAATAATTGAAAATATGTTCTCAATTTTAAAAATAGGATACATTAAAAAACATGCAATAGAGGAAAGTCAATCTTACAAAAAATACAGAAACAAATTCAAAAAGAAGTTAGGGCAATGACCTACTGCATCTGCCACACAATAAGGGCAACTAATTGTATCCTAAGTGGGGTGCACCGAACCAGAAGTTTAACCCCTATCAACTTCTAAGGGAGAAAAACTCCCAAATTCACGTCAATCTTTAGTGGTTCAGCACCCTAAATTGACCAAATGTATCTCATATGTTAGGCAAGAGTACAGCACAATTCTCACAGGCAATCACGTTTGGTCAATTTAGGGTGCTGAACTGCTAAAGACTCAGGGGCATATTAGCAAGAAGAGGCGATAATCATCGCTAACCCTGCTTAGCGTGATTTTTTTTATCGCCGGCTATCGCTGGAATATATTGCCACGCTAACGCTGTATTAGCAACGATTAGCGCTATGGCGATGAATATTCCAGCGATAGCGGGGAAATGGGCCAACATCGCTGAAAAACCAGCGATGTTGCATGGAGAAGGGAGAACACCTTGCTGATATGACCCTGTGGTCGTATCAGCATAATCCACCCCCATGTTAGGTATGGCTAACACCTGCTAATTGCAGGTGTTAAATAAATGGCGATGACCCCGGTTAGCGCGACTTTTCACGTCGCTAACTGGGGCCATGGCCACCTTGTTAATAGGCGATAGGCCTGTTAGCGAGTGTTTCCCAGGTTTGTTCGTCGGAACGCCCACTTTGCATGTCATTAGCGATAAATATCGCTGACATGCAAAGCGGTAAAAAAACGGGCGCTAATGCCCGCAAACAGTCGCTAACTGCTGTTAGAGACAGTTTGCTGATAGGGCGATATAAATATCGCTGCTTTAGCGGCAAAAAGTGCCGCTAAAGCGGCGATAGTGCCCTTGCTAATATGCCCCTGACTTACAAAAAATATAGACGAGTTGCTTCATAGCCAAGTAGGAATGGCAAAAAAATCTCTAAGTAGTTTAAAAAATAAGCACCTCAAAAATTAAAGTAACATTTAAAAAACTAATAGCAGAAGGAAACAGTTTAACATGCAATTTAAAGCTCCAATCAAGGTGGTTCAACCATCAAAAGTATAGATAGACTCTTGCTGTAGTACTGATATGTTCACTAAAAATGTAACTGATCAAGATAAGAATACTTTCATAAAAAACTAATTAAAGCCTTATTATATATCAGGTTTTTGTAAAAATCAAAGCAGATTGGTTTCCATTATTAAATGGGTTCTAAGTTGATTAAAACAACACTTACATTTATTTCAAAACAAAGCTTCTCTGTGGTTGCACATGTTGTGTCTGAGAACCCTTCATATAATTAAAAGATGTATCACTTCTAGAACAACAAATTCTACAGCAACTTATTATCTATTTTCTTCCAGTAGATATTGACCATTCACCAAAATGGATGAAGTAGATGATAACATATAAAGAATAGTACTAATTATTTGCTTACCCACCTTTTGTTATTTTTTTATAAAACTTTTTGTTGATTTTATACCATCAAAGTAAAACAAAAAGCAACCAACAATTTGAGGCATTGTACCATGACAGTGATCAGTATAAAATTCAGCAGCCCTGCAGATCAGTAAACACAACTAAATTCATGGCTTTTCTACTTCATATCCCTTTATTTACAGACATCATCGTCAGCCAATGAGGGCCTTTGCCCACTTGAATCTAACGTAATCCTGCAATATACGTTCCAATCCTATCAGATTTTATAGTGCCTCTGTAGGCACCCTCCATCTTGGTTACAAGGCTTCTCAAGGGTCATACATTGATAAACTCCTTTTTCCCATTGTTACAGTGTAGAAGGGTTTGCCTCCTTCCAGAGCCTTGTGAAGTCTCTTTTAAAGATGAGACACCCCAAACAGATTTCTGTTATTCGTAGAAGCATTTTAGTAGCCAGTAAGAGAAAACGTTCAAAATTAAGAATGGTACAAGAGAAATTCCATAGGGTTAGGGGCAATTATGGTTTTGATATATTACTAGAAAAAGCCAGGTAAAAGCAAAGAAGCAAAGCTGATTGTTGCATTTGTTTTTAAAAATCCAATGAACTTCGCTCACATAAAACCCAGCTAGAAACTGAGTTTTGGTTCTGGCTCGAACACATAAAACTACTGACATTTGCTGGTTTTGCTTCATATAATGTAACTCCTGTTAAAATTTGGGTTTCTCGGTTGGCAGAGGTATGCATCCTGTCCAAGCAGGAACCACAGTCCTGCTCAGGGTAAGTCAGATACACACTATAATTTAACCCTCTGATAGCTTGGTACAGAGCAGTCAGGCTTTACTTAAGAGGCAATGTGTAAAGTATTTGTGCAACACTTCAAACAGTAACACAGTGAAAACATCCCCAAAAGACTCTACACCAGTTTAGAATAACAAGTTATGATTTTATAAATAAAACCAGAATGAAATGACAAAAATCTCATAAGCAGAAGGCAAAATATGAATTTTTAAACATCAAAAGTGAAACATAGCACTTAAGTGACATGAGGGGTGCAGCAGAGCAATGTGTAGATATTGATCCCGCAGTCAAGGTGATGCATCGATTTTCTCCATACAGCGAAGGTGAGACACTGGTTCTGGAGACAAAGTACTGATTCCAAGATGCGTTGTTTCCGAGTGCAATGTTCTGGTTTCTCCATGCCGTCTAGGGGATGTGTCGATCGTCTCTCACAGCAGTGGCAGCGATGTGGTGATTCGGATACGTCAGTTCCGATGGCGATGCGTCGTTACCAAGTACAAAGCACCAGTTCTGTTCTCGGATGTGATGATTCTGCTCTCATTGCAGAGGATGCATCGGTTCCACTGGAGCAGGCACCTGGATCCACTTCCAATGGATCAGGCACAGGAGCAGGGGGTAAGACTTTGATATCCCTGAGTCTTAAAACAGGAGGCAAGATAGCATGTCCTTGGAGATCACTCTGAGTTCAAGTAAGATCAAGTAAGATAGTTAAGTTCTTCCTAAGCAGGGCAGAGGATAGCAGGAAGCAGGACAGCACATCAAAAAAGCAGTTTTTCCAGACCAGCAGTCCAGCAGGGTGGCCGTCCTTGTAGCAGCACAGCAGTCCTTCACAGGTCCAGTAGTGTCTGATTTGAAGGGGTCAGAGGCTCAGGACTTATACCCTTTACTGCCTTTGAAGGGACTTCAAAGGGGAGCTTTGAAGTGCACAGAGGTCCTCCCTCCCACCTCAGGCCCTAGACTCACTACAGGGGGTATGCAGCCCTTTGTGTGGGGACAGGACACAGCCTATTTAGGTGTAAGCATCAGCTCCTCCCTCTCATCCTGCCCAGGGTGGCCTGTCAGGATGTGGATGGCCACTCAGTCATACCTAAGCTCCCTTTGTGTGTGGCTGTCTAGAGGGAATGCACAAAGTCCAGCTGTCACCCACCCCAGACGTGTATTCGAGACAGGCTACAGGCATAGAGGGTTAAGAGCAGAAAAACACCATCATTCTAAAAGTGGCATTTTTAAAAGGGTAGTCATAATTTCAACTTTTTTTAATACTTTATTTTTCAGTTATAGAATAATAATCACATTGCATTGCAAACAGTCATCTTACATATCAATCAAATCATGCCTGACAGGTGCATACACAGTGATGAACGTTATAGTGTTCTACATCATGGTCCAGTCCAGTACCGGGGTAATCCAGCCCAACCCTCCTCCCCCCACCCTCAGTCACCCGTCTCAGAGATAAGGATCCCAACCAGCGGTATCTCCCATATGTAGCAATGGAACACGGCAGAAGCCAACCTTCCGAGTCTGAAAGGGAAGTCATGGCTCAAATAAGAAAAACATCCCCTCAGCCCACCCCCTCAGGCACCAACCCAGCATTCACCTGTGTGGCAGAGGCTCGCTTGGCAGTCTCAAAGTAGGACCTCAGCGGCCCCCAAATGTCCCGCGGCCGCGACTTCGCTGGCATAAGACCTGCGTATATTTCAGTGTTGGTGTTGCAGTGTGCCAGACTCCCCAGCCAATCCTGCAGTTTAGGAGCAGACTTTTTGCCCCAGTGAATGGCCACCTCTCTCTTAGCTAATAGCAGCCCCAATGATGCTAGTTTCCTGACTGTCTTAGGAATCTATATAGTGTACCCTAACAGGGCTATCTCGGGAATGGGGACCACTGGAAGTCCGATTATCTTCCCCAGGGTCACGTGCACCTCCGACCAATAGGATTTCAAGCGGATACATGACCATGCCAAATGTATAAAATCAGCGTGTGGTGCGTTACATTTCAAGCAGGTGTGTGGTCGTTCGGCGTCTATCCTGTGTGCCAAGGCTGGGGTAAAGTAAGCGCAGCGGAGAAATTTAAAATGTAACAGCTTGTGGCGACTGTTAAGTGAAATGTCCTTGGTGGCCTCACAGCATTTGGCCCACTGCTCATCCGTGATGGTGCACCCCGTGTCCGCCTCCCAGGCCTATCTAAGGCTGGAGTCGTCCGCCGGCAGCATCCCGGCGCAGGCTTTATACATTTTAGAGATAAGGTGTGTTCCGCCGGGGTCTCCAACACCAGTGTGAGTGGGGGAAAGAGTCAGGCTCAGTCGGGTATGTGGGGAAGGTAGCGCGCAGCGAAGACTTCATGCGGCTCAGCAGGAATCTCGTCATGAAGTTGCAATCGGTGAACCGGGCGTCCTCGTCTATCGAAAACACATGGCCCCCTAGGAAAAAATCACCCACTTTTGTAATATCCAGCGTAGTCAACGTGTTCTGCACTAGCCTCTCACCCGTGATTGGGAACCATCTGGCATTGGGTAGGGGCAGGGCGGAGGAGTATAAGTGTGTGGCGCCCATACGCTTTTTCAACTTACCCCACGCCCAGGCAGTTGTGGACACCGTCTGTATGTTGTGTTTGTCACGTGGAAAGCCCCCGGGAAGCACCTCGCATAATTTGTCAGGGAGCACCAGGTCTGCCTCTGGTCGTAGGAAGGGTATGCGTGCATCCGGGTGGAACCAAGCGAACGCATAGTGACATTGCGCTACCAAATAATAGAGATGGAAGTCCGGCACATTGAACCCGCCCCTGTCGTATGGTAGCATCATTGTAGTCCAGCGAACTCGCGGTCTCCTCCCGCCCCATACCAGTCTAGTCATGAGCGTCTGCAAAGTGCGGAAGAATCCATCAGAGAGGGGGATCGGGATATTATTAAAGAGGTATAAAAATTTGGGAAGCACCACCATTTTCAATATGGCCACCCAGCCAGCCAGAGACAGTGGCAATCGTAGACATCTATCGACCTGTTCCTCCAGCTTTCGAAAAGTCTGCCCGTAATTCAAGCGAATGATTTGAGTGGTGTCTAGATGAATATGTATACCAAGATATTTTACCGAATCCTGGCACCATTCTAGGGGAAATTCGCATTCCCATTGGGCAGTGCCAGTTGTAAGCGGGAATATGATTGATTTGTGCCAATTTATACCTAGCCCTGAAAACCGCCCAAAACGGATGATTTCCCGGATAAGAGGGGACAGATTGATGTGCGGCTCCTGGACGTAAAGGATGGTATCGTCGGCATATAGAGAGGCGAGTAATGGACCAGTGTTAAACTGAAGTCCCCTGTGCAAATGGCGTTCCTGGAGATGTCTGACCAAAGGGTCCATGGCTAGGATGAACAAAAGCGGGGACAGGGGACAGCCCTGTCTAGTCCCGCTGTATAGCCGAAATGGCTCGGACAGGGTGCCGTTCAGACGGAGCCACACCGATGGCTGACTATATAACAAGGAGACCGTGGAGATGAAGCCATAAGGCAGTCCCATGCGTTGCATCACTTCTACGAGGAAAGGCCATTCTAAAGAATCGAACGCCTTTTCGGCATCCAATAACACCGCAGCCGCGGGGACCTCGGGCTGTATTCTGTGCAGCACAGCCAACAACGTGCGGAGATTCAGGGATGTAGAACGCCGGGGAACGAAACCAGACTGCATCGGGGAAATGATATATTCCATTAGTTGTGAAAGTTTGTTGGCGAGCACTTTGGCTAGAATTTTGTAGTCTAGGTTCAATAGGGACAGTGGTCGATATGAACCGCATTGTTTGTGGTCTTTGCCGGGTTTCGGAAGGAGTATGATTACGGCATCCCGTAGCGTGGGGGGGAGAATTTGCCTCTCTAATGCCTCCGCGTAAACCTCAATTAATTGAGGGGCCAATATGTCCTTAAATTCTTTATAAAAATCCCCGGTGAAGCCGTCAAGCCCCGGGGCAGAGGAGCTTCGCAGGGTGTCTATGGCCAGTGCAACATCTGTGACTGATATGGGCTCTGCCATGAAGTCGAGCATGTACTTCTCCAGGAACACCAGCGCGATCTCATCTAGATAAGCAGTCTGGGCAGTGCCATCAGAGTCAGCCCTTGAGGAGTATAGTGTGGTGTAATAGTCTAGGAACTCATCTCTAATGGCCGATGTGGTGGACAGTATGGCACCGGAGGCCGAGTGTAATTCAGTAATGTAGGATTTGCTGTAAGGTGGTCTCAGCATTTGTGCCAGTACTCTGCCAGGTCGTTCGCCCTCGCCGTACCTACGCGCTGTCTGATATTTCCCCATATATAGTATCTCCCTTTCTGCCGTGTCTCTATATTCTGTCAGTAGGGCAAGTCTTTCCGCCTGGTCATTTGGATTCGGGAGGGAAGAGAGTCGCAAGTCCAGCCGGGTAATTTCTCGTTCAATGCGGGCCAACGTGTTATGGAGATCCCGGAGCACTCCGGCTTGTTTGGAGATGCATACCCCCCTTATGACTGCCTTGAAGCCCTCCCACAGTACCGCCGCTGTGTCCACAGAGCCAGTGTTTATTTCGAAATAGTCCTCTATTGCCTTGCGCACCTCCGCCTTAAACACTTCATCCAGGAGGGCCCTACTGGGGAACCGCCATTGTCTTTCATACCCCTCCTGGCGTGGGAACAGTAAATGCAGGGTCACTGGGGAGTGGTCTGAATATGTGCTGGGGAGTGTGGAGAGGGAACTGAACCAACCCATAATGCAGGGAGAGAGAAGCCAGTAATCTATCCTCGACCAGGTACCGTGTGGGCCAGAGTAATGAGTGTAGTTGGTGAGAGTGGGATTGCGCTGTCGCCAAATGTCAATCAGTGAGTACTGAGCGCAGAGAGCCTTCAAGGATCGCCTCGCCCGTGGTTTAGCGTCTGGTGCGTTGGACGAGCTATCTAGTGTGGGGTCTATTAATAAATTTAGGTCCCCCCCCTAGGAGTAGCGCTTGAGGATCATGTTTCGCAATCCGGGCATTCAGGTCGTGAAAGAACTCGGGGGCGTCAACGTTAGGAGCGTATATATTAGCCAAAGTAACTTTATGGCCGTACAGGGTTCCCGTGACTATCACAAATCTACCCACCGGATCACGGGTCGCATCAATAAGAGTAAAGGGGATTCTCTTGTTTATCAGTATAGCCGTGCCTCTAGCGTAATTACTATAATTGGCAAAATATCTATGTGTGCCCCAGCTGGCGCCAAATTGAGCCGAATCAGTGGGGGGGAGGTGTGTCTCCTGTAAGTAGATTATATCGACCTTGTGTCGGAGGAGGTAGTGAATCACCTGGCGCCGTTTACGAGTATTATTAAGGCCCCGGACATTCCAGGTCATAAGGGTAAGGGCTGAAGGCCCCTGTATATTACCTAATCGTGACATCGAGATTCTGTGGAAACATATTCCTGTCATGACTGTAGTGCGACGGTAACTCAGCAAGCAATGTGAAATTAAAGTGTAAATTAGAACATTCATGGTGTGCGAACTTACCCATAACCCCCCTCCCCCCACCCAGCCACCTACCAACCCTAAGGCGGCCAACCCCTTGCAAGATAACGCGCTCGGGAATCATAGTGATCGCCGGGCAACTGATTGTGGTCCAATAAGTGGGCCCCAAAAGTCAATAAATCAACTTTGCGGATACACCAGAGGGGGGGTGGCAGCCCAGAATCAAGCCAGCCTAGTGCCGTATCTGTATAGAAACATCAAATCAAACAACGCAATTTCCCAATTAGACAATGTAAAGCACACCAGATAATGCAAGGCAGCCTCATTCGGCACCAGTGTTCGAAAATAGGTCCACACTAGCGACAGAGCCACTATGATGTGGGGAAGCAAGTGCACTTTCCACCGTGTTCTGCGAGTTCCGTGTCTTGTGCGTGCGGCAGAATTCCTGGGCCTCTGTAGGGGTGTCAAATATTCTCGATCTGCCGCTCACATCCACCTTCAGTCTCGCGGGGTACAGCATGCCATATTTGAGTCCAAGATTTCGTAACGTAGCCTTGACCCCCAGGAATTTGCGTCGTGCCTCCTGAACCATTGGAGTGAAGTCTGGATAGAATGCCAATTTGGACCCCTGCCATTCAACCGTGCCGCGTTCTCGTGCCAGTCGGAGCGCTGTGTCCCGGTCCCTAAAATCCAGCAGGCTCGCTATGATGGGTCTAGGGGGGAGGCCCGGGTTTGGCCTAGGTCCCAGTGACCTATGGGCCCGCTCAGATCCGTAAGTAGCTTCTCGATGAAGGGGGCCATTTGGCCTGCTGATGTCGTCTCCGGAACCCCCATTATGCGGACATTGTTGCGGCGTCCATGCGCCTCCAAGTACTCATTTTTTTTTATGGCCACTTCCTTAAGCAGACGCTCCGCCCTCTCCAACCGCTTCAGAGACTGTGCTGTCCCATCCTCCAGGTCAGAGATACGAGCCTCAGCAACGTCGAGGCGTCTGTCATGTCCCTGCACCTTGGCGCCCAATGATGCGATTGTCTGGTCTAGGGAGTCAAAGCGGGAGTCTAGTGCCTTAAATCCCGCCTTCATTTCCAGCAGCAATGAGGCGACGGAGGCCTCTCACAGGCGCCGTGGCTGGACCCTTTTCAGCCATGTCTGTGCTGTGTGATGTCGTGCTTTCACTCACTTTCTCAAAAGGCAAGGTTCGCTGCCTGGGGTCCTTGCGTCCCATTCCGTGAATGCAGCATGGTGGAAAGAGGGGTGGGGGGGACCAGGCAGTAATGAGGTGCTCACAGCCAGTGGTAGAGACGTCTATTTTTGCCAGCAACAGGCCCTGTAGAGCTCAGGGGAGCAGGATGGAGCCAATTCAAGAACTGGACGAGAGCTTAGTCCTGCTGGCCAGGGCAAAGTAAAATGGCGGCACCGCACCTTGGGGATATGAAAATTATAATTGCAAAAGGAGGGTATCCCAGTGCAGGCGGGGTGCAGATGTTCAGTTCCCAGATTTCAATGGTGGGGCTGCACAGCGCAGCAGTCCACGTTTATGCAACTCAGGCAGAGTTGCAGCAATCCGGCAATGCGGGTGGATCAGCTATTATGCGTGCCAGGCACCGTCTCGCTGTTCTCCAAGGCACCCCAGGGAGTCGTCGTAGGCAAATGGGGCCGCCTTCCAGTACCGGGTGGCCGCCGAGCACGCACCCGCCTCCGCCGCGGCCGCCGCAGCGCCAGGCCAGCGTCCAACCCCCAGTGGTAGAGGCCGGAGGGCCCTATCCCCCTCACGAGCTCAGGAAAACGAGGCAGCCCAGCAGCCGCAGCAGACCGGGACAGCAGGGGAGGGGGGGGAGCGCGACAATCGGGCCCGACTCACCCGGTCTGACGAGTCGTAATCCAGCGGAGAACTCCAACGGCGACGGGCGCTCCACGCTGTGCCCCGGGACGCCAGACGCGGCTGCGCCGGCAGGCCCCACACCGCCTTTAGCTCGACGATTCTTCGCCCCAGATGGACTCAGACAGCCGCATGCCTCATCGCTTCCGCCGTCTGAAGCGCTGCTTTTAAGGGCCGAATGCGGGCGTTGTTCGGGGGAAACCACTCATGAGGCCCGCTGATTACTGGAGCTTCACTCGCTGGCGGCCATCTTTGCCGCCGGCTCAGCCACGCCCCATCATAAATTCACTTTACCAGTAAAAAGGACTTATCACTAACATCTCAATGATAAGAAACATGACTGACCTACTCCTTCTAAATCATGAATTACAATTTATAAGTGTGATAAGGAATTCCCAATGGAAATCCATGAGAGGAGCAGGCCTCACAGTAGTAAAAAACGAATTTGGGAGTTTTTCGCTACCAAGACATGTAAAACATGTTCTACCTTTTAATTACACAGCACCCTGCACTATGGGCTATCTAGGGCCTACCTTAGGGGTGGTTTATATGTAATAAAAGGGGAGTTTAAGGTTTGGAAAGGCATTTTAAATGCCAAGTCGACATGGCACTGCTAGCTGCACACACAGGCTCTGCAGTGACAGGCTACTTGTGTGTGTGGCACAATCAGTACTGCAGGCCCACTAACAGCATTTAATTTTCAGGCCCTGGAGAAATGTAGTGCTCTTTACTAGGGACCTTAAAGTATTAAATTTGCCAATTGGGTTTGAGCCACTGTTACCATGTTTAGAGGCAAGAGCACATGCACTTTATCACTGGTTAGCAGTGGTAAGGTGCTCAGAGTCCTAAGGCCAACTAAAACGAGATCAGAAAAAGAGGAGGAAGGCAAATCTCCTTTAGAGATGGTCATTTTCCAATCACTCCACTCCCCCCTTGCACTACATATGACATCAACCATGACATCATTGATGACATCACAAGTGACATTATTTTTGACACTATTTATGGCATCACCACTGAAATCATTGGTGCTTGCTGTGTATTTCTTTACAAGAAGCCTTGTTTCCTGGGTTTAGTTTTTTTGCCTTTTAATCTGTTTTCATTATTTTTATTTTTCTGTTTTTATCAATGTTTTCCTCACTATTCCACCATGGGATTTTTGTTTGTGTAATTGTGAAGGTGCTGCAATGTTTCTTTTGTTTTTATATCTTTCTTAGGGAATTTTTATGAATTTTGCTGTGATTTTCTTTACATGAAGCCATGGATTCAGATTTTTGCTTTCTTTAGCCTTTTCTAATTAATTTTAAATTTCGCTAATTTTCTTTTTCTGTGTCTACCATTTTCTTCCTCACTATTCCACCATATTTATTATGATTGTGTAATTAAACATGTACCACAAAGTTTCCTTTGTCTTTGTATGTATCTTATGAGTAGTAGAATTACTTAAATTGTGATTTTTAGAGTTGATATTATGTTTACTCTTTTGTGTGCTTTGTGGATACTTTCGCCTCACCTCCCTGACAACCATTGAGCTTATTTATATACGTTCTTTCTGAATATGTTTTGAGCATCACAGCATACCTTCATCGCACCAGCAGATTCTTCATTATCCTGCTCAGGTCATGATTATTTCCTCTTCCCTTGGCTTTACTTCACACCAGAGGGGACAAGAGCTAAGAGCACCACCAATGTGTGATTAAGGAGAACAAAACTGAAGGAGAATGTTACAGACAGACTACACAATTTGTCACTTATGTTTGGCTACAATACATTGGCCACAGACACACGCACACACACACACACCCCTCTCTCTGATTGACAGCATCAACTCTTTAATGATAAATATTTTATTTGACTCCTGAGACATATTTTTTTCACAAACTAGAGTACGTTTATGAGATTTGTCACTTTATCCATTTAACATGCCGAATTGCAGAGACACCTACAAATACATAAACCGAGCCAGTTTATTTTATGTTTTTAAACCGAGATACCTCTGAATCAACTCACTATGTAATGTGATGGGGTGGGGAACATTCAATCCAGCCACCTTTATTGAAATTTACGATTGCGTTTTCGATTTTACAAGATAGATGTTGTCCCATTTTGCACTATTGGCCCTGGTGGCCCTCAAAAAAAGAGGAACTCATCTGTTCAACAGAAACAGATTTTACATGAGCAGACACGCCCTTTCCTGACCTGTCAGCATTTGGAAATGGGAAAGTTATTACTTGAAGATGTCACTCAATTTAACCCTATAAAATCACTCATTTCATTCACCATTGCAGTATCCAATACCAGCCTACTGTACGAGCAACAGTGATCTGCAATTCTCCAAAACAGATATTGCCGATAAAAAATTATATATTTTGAAAATCAGATGCACACAAATTATTTATTCCTTTCCCAAATTGTTTTTTCAGCATAGTTTTTGAAGAGAAATAGATTTTGTCTTAAACAACATTAAAGAACAAATGTCATATTAACTAGAACAAATTGCACAATTTATATTACTTGCACATTTTTTATCAATTTACGTCTTCACTTGTGTGTTTTGCTTAAAAATACATTTAACAAATGCGCCTAGGTGATTTGTTCTATTAGTCTAATTTTATTGCAGTTCTTCGCTTCTTTTCCCCCGTCTAGTAGGGTTCACGTTCATCACTCCATAACATCTTGTTAAATATGGACTGCACCTGCGAGCCGTCACTTTAATATGACTATCCTACAGTTAAGGCAGAGTGGCATTTAATTTAGCCCTTCAATGCTATAGATTATTGGTCGGAGGGTTATGCCCTGGCCAGTAATGGATGCAAAAATGTCTCTTGATTGATGCTATTGGTTGCGAATTATCATACTGCTGGCAAACGTTACTATTAGAGCCCATCACATGCATTTCTGAGGTATAGCAAAATCCTTACTTTCGCTGGCCACCTCGTGATTCATCCAAAGGACTTTGAATTATAGAGCGCTGGTGAATATGAAAGGCAGGCCATCATAATCTGCAGGGGTCATGACTCCGCGGATTACAGAGCAGGATGAGCTCTCCCTTGCAGTCTGCGAATGCTCCTGGAAACCCAGACCTGGTTCACGCAGGATTAAAGCTAGTCATTGATTTACATAGCCATTACACGATGGCGCAGAGGCGCTTTATCAAACCCAAAGTGAATTGTTAAAGATTTATTGGGACGTCGAGTTTATGCATTTAAGTTGATTTAATGAAGTACCAAAAACACAAACCCGATTAATAATCTTTGCTCCTGCTATTTGTTTTTCTCACGAGCGGTGTCTCGGAGCAGGCTGTCTTGTTCTTGTCGACCTGCTGGCCGGGTCCATTTGAAAGAATCCCGAGGCATGATGTAGGCCAGAGAAGCTGCCTGTAATTCTCATTTGCTGATTCAAGAATCCTGAAGGGCCTTCCTGTGTTTGAACAAAGGGGAAATGCAAATACATCTTCAGTTTTTTTCTTGAAACATTTGGACACAGAATGATGTTGATGAGGAGCTGTTCACCACCAGGCATTAATATAAAACACACCTGGAGAAAAAAATACTTGAAACGAGCAGGTCTGTGTGTAGAAAAGCAGAAGCAGGCGGAAAGTAGCACACTGATCGCATGTTTTTATTCACTGAAGATGTCGAGGTCAAAGGGAATTAGAAAGAGAGAAGAGGAGAGGAGAGGAGAGGAGAGCAGATAGGAATATATCAAAAGTGAGAGATGATAAAGAGTGAAAAGAGAGGGAGAGAATAATAGGAAGAGAAAATTAGATGAAGAATTGGTAAAACTTGCCAAAAATGACATGCATGTAACTAGAGAGTCATGCTAGCAGAAATAGATAGTGGATATGGGAGTAAGGCACTGATTACGAGTTGCCCTGTACTGTTGGGGTGCAAATTCTGCATGCAAAATGCGTGCTATGGCACCTTGCTAGTACTGTGCAGTTAGGAGTTAATTGCAAGGACTGGGGCTTAACTTCGCGGACCCAGTTTAACCAGGTGGAATTCTGCACAGGTTTCCGTGTTCCGGGGGAGGGTAGCGCTCACATTCATTATCTGCTCTGAGCAGGTGGTAAATGTAAGGTGGGGGAAGTTGCTGGGCATTGTGGGAGGAATTCTATGCTCCCTCGTGGAAATAAAATGCTTATGGAGATAGACTTGTCTGCTGTTGCAGCCAAACCCTAAGGCGATTTTATATACCACTTTTTTCGGCTTGTAAAATCGAATCCAGTGTACCCGCTCCCGGGTAGTAGGTACGGGTGCACAAACTCACTTGTGATGGGTGGAAGAGAATTCCAGAGGGGATTCCACTCAGCTTGGTTCATAATTGGGCCCAAGAAGGAAGGATATAGAAGAGTGTGAAAAAAGGAAAGCTGACATGATGGAAGATGGAAAAAGAACGACTAAAAAGGCTTAGAGAATGAGCGAGAAGGAAAGCGGGGAAGTGAAGGGTTGTAAGAGAGCGAAGTTATGCAAGAGAAAGGAGACATTGAAAAAAAGATCTGCACTGCCTGAGTGGCTATCATAAAATTCTGCTATGGAAACAATTTAAAGTGCCAAATGTACGAAAAAGCACCTGTGTCTAACAAGGGGTGGGAGTGAGGACTTCGCCCTCGGAAAAAAATAAAAGATGAAGCAGTGAGTAAATGTTGGTATTCTGTGTATTTTTATGTTCATTTTTAGATGGGTTTAAGTCTTACAGCCTGAGAATTGTAGAGGCCATAAATGTGTTTCCTTTGGTGATTCACGTATTTGCCTGTTTATATATTAACAATGGAAGTAGTTTGCTAAATGTCATTTTATTGTCTAATAAAATAAACATGTTGATCAATTCATTGATTGAGCTATAAATTTAGTGAAAAAGAGAGCTAAAGACACACAATTTATTATAAGAAAATTAAAATATGCCTAATCATTACAAATCAAAATCTGTGCAGTCACGAAAAATAAAATACCATCAGTAGACTTGAATATTTTCTACACAAATTACACATAAAATATTCACATTGTTGGACACAAGCAAAAAAAGGTTGAGACCAATCGCAAAATGCACCTTTAAAACTGAAAAAACACATGAAATCTTTACTCACAGCTGCCTGGTATACATTTATCTAGCTGGTTGATGAATAGGAGATTGTTTATCTATCGCCCAATTATGCACATAAGGCATCAAGACTCCGTGAGCTAGAATAATGCCATTTAATTAGTCTTTGATCGTGGCTTAATAAGGGGTAGAACATCCTAAAATCAATTAGCTTGCTCTTTTTTAATAAGAGCAACTCATTAGGAAGAAAACCAGCACAAGTTGCCTTTATCCCTTAGCTTTGAACTGTGCTGTGAGTTGCTACTGTGTGGATGAGGAAGAAATTGGCTGACAGAAACTTCAAACAGGCCTAAAATAGGAGAAGTGCTGACATACACATCACATGGAGGCACAGGGAGGATTGAAAGAACTGTTTAAAGAGCTAGTGTAGCATAATGTTCAGCTTCCAGAGTGCTTGTGTGCCTGGAACCTGTAGCTCATTCACTGCCTTGTTTTAATATAGTGTTTTAGAGAAGAAACCATCTAAATGACGAGATGTTTCGCTTCAAATGGTATGAATTCAAATAAAACACAACAGAAGTAGTGTGTTAGACACGATTTCGTGCCTAAGAGAAGTCATATGCCGGCAGCAGCCATAGTCTTTATCGACTGCTTTCAACCCAGATTCATTGGAGGAAGACGAGACAAGTATGCAAATTCTCACTGGGAAAGACTCGATGGCTATCTATCGTAGGCACGTTTTGAGTAACATTAATATCCATACCTTATGGTTTTTTAAGAATCATTGTTCAGCCAAAGACAGCTATCAATCAAGAACATTTAACAATGACAATTTCATTTTCCTTTTGAGACTCATCACTACAATGTAGTCGACATTATTTGATAGAGAAAAAGCAGAAGAAATCATTTCAGGATTGCTACTAAGTGTTGTACAAAGGATGACAGCCTCATAGATCAAAGTTAACAGCTATGTTAGATATCAAAGCGAATGTGCTCATACATGTATGTAAGTATGTATGCACAACAAACCTAATGTATCTTACTCTGGATGACTTAAAATTGACCCTGGGTTATCTAGAGGATTTTGCCCTGGGAGATGCTGTCCCATACAAGAAGTAAGAGAATGATGAAAGAGAGGGTAGGTGTAGCGAAAGTCTGATGGCATGTTTGCACTGCTTGAGCACAGGGCTCATATAGTATTTATATTGCCATGTAACCACTGTGGTAGGGATTTGTCAATGAAGGTGTCAGGTGTCACTAGGGTTGCATAGGACATTTCCATGTTGGAACAACCGCAAGAGTGGCATGAAGGCCCACAGATAAGTCATGTTAGAATGAGTGCATCTATATTATCTACTGGCGGTCGCCAGTAGATAGTTATAGTTAAAACCTATTATCCATAGGAAATCCGCGACATTCTATTTGAAATAACGTTGGCGCCGGTTGACGAATCTTCGCGAAAGTTTCCAACTTGTTGGGGCGCTCCGGTCCGCTCCTATCCTGAAAGTCTCGGGTGATACGTCAAGCGGGGGCCGAGAAAAAGGGGGATCCCAAAACGCGTTTTCCCCATTCATTTTTCCATAGGAACCTTTAGTCGCAGCTACAGCCCGAACTGCTGAACGGAATTACACCAAATTTGGCAAAGAGGTAGCCCTTGGTTCAGTGTCGTGCCTTTTGCTTAAATGGTGTAAATCCGTTCAGTAGTTCCTGAGAAAATCAAAAGTAAAGTCACATATATATCTGGGCGGAGCCTAACCACACATGTCATCGTGAGATCTGATTGGCTGTCAGCACTTCATCCTGGAATTGCTGGCAGCCATCTTGGGACCAATATAAATGATAGTACCTCATTGAAATGCATTGTAGTGAATAGAAGATTTTGAGGGTCACCAAAAGGAGAACTATAAAGGGTGATAACAGGCTTTAGTTACATTAGAATTTATTTGTTGATGGTACCATACTAATTTTAGGAATTGTGGTGTATTCTAAGGTGATTTTACCATGTGAAAAACCTTCTGCTGGGATATCATGAATCATGTTTGAGAGAACACTATTTTCTCATGCTTGTCCCATGGAGGTTTGGAAGGTGCTCCAGAAGCTAAAATGAGAGCATATTTTCTGTAAATTCACATTATCTTTCTCACTCATGTGAGAATGAAGTCTGACATTCTCAGTAAAACATGTACATCCAACAAGGGCAGAGACTGTCAGTTTATTCCTTTGTGTTCTACTGCAGCTTCCCAGAGTGTTCTAAAGAACAACTAGAGTGCTAACAGCCTTACTTATAACAAAAGTATGGCACACCTGAAGCCATCTTGATTGGAATAAACTGGTAACACTTAAACAATTTAATTTAAAAAGGAACAAAATGATGGGGTTCATTTTGTCATAGAAATTATGGTTAGTGCTGTAGAAAGAAAAATTAGGACATGTTTCAAGTGTGATCTCAAATATCTTCCTGTTATATTTCAACAGGAGCAGCCTGCCAGTTGATGCCTTTGTGTTCTACTGCAGCTTCCCAGAGTGTTCTAAAGAACAACTAGAGCGCTAACAGTCTTACTTATGACAAAAGTATGGCACACCTGAAGCCATCTTGATTGGAATAAACTGGTAACACTTAAAACATTTAATTTAAAAAGGAACAAAATGATGGGGTTCATTTTGTCATAGAAATTATGGTTAGTGCTGTAGAAAGAAAAATTAGGACATATTTCAAGTATGATCTCAAATATCTTCCTGTTATATTTCAACAGGAGCAGCCTGCCAGTTGATGCCTTTGTGTTCTACTGCAGTTTCCCAGAGTGTTCTAAAGAACAACTAGAGCGCTAACAGCCTTACTTATGACAAAAGTATGGCACACCTGAAGCCATCTTGATTGGAATAAACAAGTAACACTTAAAACATTTAATTTAAAAAGGAACAAAATGAGGGGTTCTTTTTGAAATAGAAATTATGGTTAGTGCTGCAGAAAGAAAAATTAGGGCATGTTTTAAGTGAGATCTCAAATCCTCTTCTATTTCATTAGAAAATTCTGACATGCAGACTGAAACAATCACTTTCAATACCAGCAGCAGACTACCAGTTAACTCCCTGGTGAGCAGTAGCTTTACTCCAGTGATCTAATGAGCAACTAGAGTGCTAACATTCTGAATTTATGGCAGATGTGAGACATCTGAATGCCTTCTTGATGGAATCCAAGTAAAAACTGAAAGCATTTCCTACTGAGGAGACTGCAGTAAATGAAGAAATTAGGAAACTTCATAACAAAGAAGTCTTCCAAGATGGCCACCAGTGAAAAAAGAGCCCAAATGTAGCACAAATATTACCCAGATGTAGCCCACATATAGCCCAATGACAAAAGTGTGCAAAACACTTTTTATTTTTAGTTTTTTTGTAGTTTTATGTAGTGCAGACTGGTCAGGTATTGGAGCATTGCATCTTAAAACATGACCCCCTACACTACAAAAACACCACTGCACTACCTTAAACCCTAAAACACTACCCCCAGCACGACCCCCTACACTACACAAGCACCACTGCACTATCCTAAACCCTAAAACACTACCCCCAGCACGACCCCCTACACTACCCAAACACCACTGCACTATCCTAAAACATGACGCCCTACACTACACAAACACCACTGCACTACCCTAAACCCTAAAACACTACCCCCAGCACGACCTCCTACACTACACAAGCACCACTGCACTACCCTAAACCCTAAAACACTACCCCCAGCATGACCCCCTACACTACACAAACACCACTGCACTGCCCTAAACCCTAAAACACTACCCCCAGCACGACGCCCTATACTACCCAAACACCACTGCACTAACCTAAATCCTAAAACACTACCCCCAGCACGACCCCCTACACTACCCAAACACCACTGCACTACCCTAAAACATGACCCCTACACTACACAAACACCACTGCACTACCCTAAACCCTAAAACACTACCCCCAGCACGACCCCCTACACTACACAAGCACCACTGCACTACCCTAAACCCTAAAACACTACCCCCAGCACGACCCCCTACACTGCCCGAACACCACTGCACTGCCCTAAACCCTGAAACACCAGCCCCTGCATGACCCCCTACACTGCCCGAACACCACTGCACTGCCCTAAACCCTGAAACACCACCCCTAGCACGACCCCCTACACTGCCCGAACACCACTGCACTGCCCTAAACCCTGAAACACCACCCCTTCACGACCCCCTACACTGCCCGAACACCACTGCACTGCCCTAAACCCTGAAACACCACCCCCAGCATGACCCCCTACACTGCCCGAACACCACTGCACTCCCTAAACCCTGAAACACTACCCCCAGCAAGAACCCCTACACTGCCCGAATATCACTGCACTGCCCTAAACCCTGAAACATCACCCCCAGCAAGACCCCCTACACTGCCCGAACACCACTGACCTAAACCCTGAAACACCACCCCCAGCACGACCCCCTACACTGCCCGAACACCACTGCACTGCCCTAAACCCTGAAACACTACCCCCAGCATGACCCCCTACACTGCCCGAACACCACTGCTCTGCCCAAAACCCTGAAACACCAGCCCCAGCACGACCCCCTACACTGCCCGAAAACCACTGCACTGCCCTAAACCTTAAAACACCAGCCCCTGCACGACCCCCTACACTGCCCGAACACCACTGCACTACCCTAAACCCTGAAACATCATCCCCAGCATGACCCCCTACACTGCCCGAGCACCACTGCACTGCCCTAAACCGTGAAACACCAGCCCCAGCATGACCCCCTACAATGCCCGAACACCACTGCACTGCCCTAAAACCTGAAACACCAGCCCCAGCACGACCGCCTACACTGCCCAAACACCACTGCACTGCCCTAAACCCTGAAACACCAGCCCCAGCACGACCCCCTACACTGCCCGAACACCACTGCACTGCCCTAAACCGTGAAACACCAGCCTCAGCACGACCCCCTACACTGCCTGAACACCACTGCACTGCCCTGAACCCTGAAACACCAGCCCCAGCACAACACCCTACACTTCCCGAATACCACTGCACTGCCCTAAACCCTGAAACACCACCCCGTGCATGACCCCCTACACTGCCCGAACACCACTGCACTGCCCTAAACCCTGAAACACCACCCCCAGAACGACCCCCTACACTGCCCGAACACCACTGCACTAAACCCTGAAACACCACCCCTGCACAACCCCCTACACTGCTCGAACACTACTGCACTGCCCTAAACCCAGAAACACCATCCCCAGCACGACCCCCTATACTGCACGAACACCACTGCACTGCCCTAAACCCTGAAACACTACCCCCAGCAAGACCCCCTACACTGCCCGAACACCACTGCACTGCCCTAAACCCTGAAACATCACCCCCAGCAAGACCCCCTACACTGCCCGAACACCACTGCCCAAAACCCTGAAACACCACCCCCAGCAAGACCCCCTACACTGCCCGAACACCACTGCACTGCCCTAAACCCTGAAACACCAGCCCCAGCACGACCCCCTACACTGCCCGAACACCACTGCACTGCCCTAAACCCTGAAACACCACCCCCTGCATGACCCCTTACACTGCCCGAACACCACTGTACTGCCCTAAACCCTGAAACCCCACCCCCAGCATGACCCCCTATACTGCCAGAACACCACTGCACTGCCCTAAACCCTGAAACACCACCCCCTGCATGACCCCTACACTGCCCGAACACTACTGCACTGCCATAAACCCTGAAACACCACCCCCAGCACGTCCCCCTACACTGCACGAACACCACTGCACCGCCCTAAACCCTGAAACACTACCCCCAGCAAGACCCCCTACACTGCCCGAACACCACTGCACTGCCCTAAACCCTGAAACATCACCCCCAGCAAGACCCCCTACACTGCCCGAACACCACTGCCCTAAACCCTGAAACACCACCCCCAGCAAGTCCCCCTACACTGCCCGAACACCACTGCTCTGCCCAAAACCCTGAAACACCAGCCCCAGCACGACCCCCTATACTGCCCGAACACCACTGCACTGCCCTAAACCCTGAAACACCAGCCCCAGCACGACCCCCTACACTGCCCGAACACCACTGCACTGCCCTAAACCCTGAAACACCGCCCTCAGCATGACCCCCTACACTGCCCGAACACCACTGCACTGCCCTAAACCCTGAAACACCAGCCCCAGCACGACCCCGTACACTGCCCGCACACCACCACACTGCCCTAAACCCTGAAACACCAGCCCCAGCACAACCCCGTACACTGCCCGAACACCACTGCACTGCCCTAAACCCTGAAACACCAGCCCCAGCACGACCGCCTACACTGCCCGAAAACTACTGCACTGCCCTAAACCCTGAAACACCACCCCCAGCAAGACTACCTACACTGGCCGAACACCACTGCACTGCCCTAAACCCTGAAACACCACCCCTGCATGACCCCCTACACTGCCCAAACACTACTGCACTGCCCTAAACCCTGAAACACCACCCCTCAGCACGACACCCTACACTGCCCGAACACCACTGCACTGCCCTAAACCCTGAAACACCACCCCAGCACGACCCCCTACACTGCCCGAACACCACTGCACTAAACCCTGAAACACCACCCCTGCACTACCCCCTACACTGCCGGAACACCACTGCACTGCCCTAAACCCTGAAACACCACCCCCAGCACGACCCCCTACACTGCCCTAACACCACTGCACTGCCCTAAACCCTGAAACATCACCCCCAGCACAACCCCCTACACTGCCTGAGCACCATTGCTCTGACCTAAACCCTGAAACACTAGCCCCAGCACGACCCCCTACACTGCCCGAACACCACTGCACTGCCCTAAACACCACCCCCAGCACGACCCCCTATACTGCCCAAACACCACTGCACTGCCCTAAACCCTGAAACACCAGCCCCAGCAAGACCACCTACACTGCCCGAACACCACTGCATTGCCCTAGACTCTGAAACACCAGCCCCATCAAGACCCCCTACACTGCCCGAACACCACTGCACTGCCCTAAACCCTGAAACACCAGCCCCAGCACGACCCCCTATACTGCCGAACACCACTGCACTGCCCTAAACCCTGAAACACCAGCCCCAGCACGACCCCCTACACTGCCCGAACACCACTGCACTGCCCTAAACCCTGAAACACCAGCCCCAGCACCACCCCCTACAATGCCCAAACACCACTGTACTGCCCTAAACCCTGAAACACCACCCCTGCACCGCCCCCTACACTGCCCGAACACCACTGCACTGCCCTAAACCCTGAAACACCACCCCCTGCACCACCCCTACACTGCCCGAACACCACTGCACTGCCCTAAACCCTGAAACACCACCCCCTGCACCGCCCCCTACACTGCCCGAACACCACTGCACTGCCCTAAACCCTGAAACACCACCCCCAGCATGACCCCCTTTACTGCTCGAACACCACTGCACTGCCCCAAACCCTGAAACACCACCCCCAGCATGACCCCCTACACTGCCCGAACACCACTGCCCTAAACCCTGAAACACCACCCCTGCACGACCCCCTACACTGCCCGAACACCACTGCACTGCCCTAAACCCTGAAACACCACCCCTGCACGACCCCCTACACTGCCCGAACACCACTGCACTGCCCTAAACCATGAAACACCACCCCCAGCACGACCCCCTACACTGCCCGAACACCACTGCACTGCCCTAAACCCTAGAACACTACCCCCAGCATGACCCCCTACACTACCCGAACACCACTGAACTACCCTAAACCCTAAAATACTCCCCCAGCACGACCCCCTACACTACCCAAACACGACTGCCCTGCCCTAAACCCTAAAACACTCCCCCAGCACGACCCCCTACACTACCCGAACACCACTGCACTGCCCTAAACCCTAAAACACTCCCCCAGCACGACCCCCTACACTACCTAAACACCACTGCACTGCCCTAAACCCTAAAACACTACCCCCGCATGACCCCTACACTACCCAAATACCAATGCACTACCCTAATCCCTAAAACACTACCCCCGCACAACCCCCTACACTACCCAAAGACCACTGCACTACCCTAAACTCTAAAACAAAACCCCCGCACGACACCCAACACAACCCAAAGACCACTGCACTACCCTAAACCCTAAAACACGACCTCCTACACTACACAAACACCACTGCACTACCCTAAACCCTAAAAACTACCCCAGCACGAACCCCTACACTACCCAAACACCACTGCACTACCCCTAAACCATAAAACACTACCCCCAGCAGTACCCCCTACGCTACCCAAACACCACTGCACTACCCGAAACCCTAAAACACTACCCCCAGCAGTACCCCTACACTACCCAAACACCATTGCACTACCCTAAACCCTAAAACACTACCCCCAGCAGTATCCCCTACACTACCCAAACACCACTGCACTACCCTAAACCCTAAAACCCTAAAACACTAACCCCAGCACAACCCCCTACACTACCCAAACACCACTGTACTACCCTAAACCCTAAAACACTCCCCCAGCACGACTCCCTACACTACCCAAACACCACTGCACTACCCTAAACCCTAAATCTACCCCCAGCATGACCCCCTACACTACACAAACACCACTGCACTACCCTAAGCCCTAAAACACTACCCCCAGCACGACCCTCTTCACTACCTAAACACAACTGCACAATTTGTTACAGGCGTTGCAACGCAGGCCTGTGGTGCTTACTGGAAGTACCTGGTGGGCTGGTTGGGCCCCAGGGACTCTCAGGATTCAAGGTGACCTAATCCCCCAACTTAAAACGCGCCACGGGGCGCGTTTGCACAGTGGTGAAGGGAGGGGCGGGGCCTCAGGTGACATGTGCGCAAACACGCCCTGTGGTGCGTTTTAAGTTGGGGAGTTAATTCCCTTTGAATCCTGGGGCCAACTAGCCCACCAGGTACCTTCAGTAAGCACAACAGAGGTGCGTTGCAGAGAGGTGAAAAAGGTGCGTGGCCTCGGAACGCCTCTCTGCAACTCAGCTCTGTGGTCCTAACTGTAGGTACCTGGGGGCTAGTTGGGCCCCAGGGACCCTCAGGATTCAAGGGGACTTAATCCTGCAACTTAAAACGTGCCACGGGGCGTGTTTGCACACATGTCACCTCAGGCCCCCTCCCTTCACCACTGTGCAAACGCGCACTGGCTCTGGTTAGTCAGAGTCAGTTACCACCAGTACCCGTCTGAAAAAGTTGTGGGCACAGGATGATTTTGCAACAAGGCCTCTTTCTGCTCCTCTGTTGGTTCTTTCTGCACATCTTTTGCTTCTTTCTGTGCGTTTTTTCTTCTTTCTTCACATGTCCTACCTCTGTTGGCATAGTTAGAAACTAGCATTTAAAAACCTTTGAAATTCACTTAAAAATCATAGTTTTCAGGCACGTTATAGTTAGAAATTAGCATTTAAAAACCTTTGAAATTCACTGAAAAAACCATAGGTTTCAGGCACGTTATAGTTAGAAATTAGCATTTAAAAAACCTTTGAAATTCACTGAAAAAACCATAGGTTTCAGACACGTTATAGTTAGAAATTAGCATTTAAAAAACCTTTGAAATTCACTGAAAAAACCATAGGTTTCAGATACGTTACAGTTAGAAATTAGCATTTAAAAACCTTTGAAATTCACTGAAAAAACCATAGGTTTTAGGGACAGTTATAGTTAGTTGGACATTGCACTCGTACAAAACCCGTGAAATTCCCCTGTTATAGTTAGTTCAGCTAACTATAACTCGCGCCCCGCAATGCACTGCTGATGACGTCACATATTACATCACTCATGACATGGTCAGTGACATCACTGATGACATCACTGATGACATCTCAAATGACATCATCCATGTGATAATTTCATGCATCTTCTCACACCCTAATATAACTTTTGATACACCCACTCTAAATTACAGACTGCCATTCTCAAAACCATAGACACTCCAACACCAAAAACTACATACCCACTCACTGATTCTTAGGTCTACACACACATCCACTCACTCACCTGTACAGTCACTCATACTTACAGTCACTCAGTACAGGACTATCATATGCACTCATACACCTATATAAACACTCACACACCGCCACTCATCCATAGAGGTACTCACACACCTAGTCAGTCATGCAAAAATTAATCACACACCCATTTACTCACCTATACAGTTATACACACACCAGCTCACTTACTCATACAAATACTAGCACATTCTTATGCTCTTATACAATAACTGATACAAGCACACACGCATCCATACAGCCACTCTCACAATAACACACTCTCACTTATAGCCATTTAAATACTCTAACACACATATATACTGCCTTTTACATATGTAGTTACTCGCACATGTACCACTGAGATATACATTCACTCACTAACACACCCATACACACACTCACCCACCCAAGCAGTCCATCACAGATGCACTCTTGAAATCATGCACCCAGTGAATCACCCACTCACACATCTATGTATAGAGTCACACACACCCCACCCACACAAACACTCAGGCAGCCATACAGATACTCAGAGAACCAATCAATAACCCATATAGACACTCATGTAGCTATTCGCAAATCCATGCATCCACTTACACACCAACAAACAGACGGATACAGACATTCACACAGTTTAGTCACTAACCCATGCATTCAGTAAGATACGTTTAATCACTCACTTGTAGAGTCAGTCACTCACGTACTAAATCATCCATTCAGACACTTATACACCCACTCATTCTTCAATACGCCTTTCCCTATATATATTAAACATATTTAAACTTTACAGAAACACACAGTCACTGGATGATGTCGTCAGTGATGTCATCCATGATGTCATTTGAGATGTCATCAGTGATGTCATCAGTGATGTCACTGACCATGTCATGAGTGATGTAATATGTGACGTCATCAGCAGTGCATTGCGGGGGCGCGAGTTATAGTTAGCTGAACTAACTATAACAGGGGAATTTCACGGGTTTTGTACGAGTGCAATGTCCAACTAACTATAACTGTCCCTAAAACCTATGGTTTTTTCAGTGAATATATATATATATTCACTGAAAAAACCATAGGTTTCAGGCACGTTATAGTTAGAAATTAACATTTAAAAAACCTTAGAATTCACTGAAAAAACCATAGGTTTTAGGGAAAGTTATAGTTAGTTGGACATTTCACTCGTACAAAACCATAGAAATTCCCCCGTTATAGTTAGTTCAGCTAACTATAACTCGCGCCTGCAATGCACTGCTGATGACGTCACATATTACATCACTCATGACATGGTCAGTGACATCACTGATGACATCACTGAAGTGACATCTCAAATGACATCACTGATGACATCACTGATGACATCATCCTTGTGATAATTTCATGCACATCTTCTCACACCCTGAACAACATAAAGTCCAGCACTCTAAGCTAATATCAATTTTAACTTACATGAATTTGACAATAATACCAGGTCATGGGTATATCCATCTCCTCCACGGGCAGGAAAATACAGGTTTGTCTGATGTTTCTTACAAGAAATTCTGAGAATATTATCTCTTCCCTTACTCAAATTATTCAAGCGTGAAGGTCATTCGTACTGCGACCTTCACGCTACCATGTACGCTCACCTGATGTTATAACAATCAAGGACATAATGCAGATATATCCTGACATGGAATAAATATTACGCTTGAATAATTTGAGTGAGGGAAGAGATAATATTCTCTAGAATTTCTACACCAAGCATCAGACAAAAACCTGTATTTTCCTGCCACGTGGAGGAGATGGATATACCCTGTGACCTAGTATTATTGTTACTACAGATGGTGCAGTGATCTGCCCTGAAGAAGTCCGAGAGGACGAAAAACGCGTTGGCTATGGTCTTTTTAATCATGTCATAAGGAAGACAACAATAAAGAAACTGAAGACTCAACTTTGCCGAATTGCCATTTTTTGTACTTATATAATACATACTTTCAAATTGGATGTGTTAAAATTGATAATAGCTGAGAGTGCTGGACTTTATGTTGTTCAGGAATCAGACTCTACTTTTGTTATTATTTTGGAGATCTAGGGGTATTGGATCTCAGGTCACAGGCACCTCAAACATTCTAGAAAATAATTTTTTTTCTCACTACGGACAGGTTCACAGCCTTTCTTTGCCTCAAATCCCTGTTTCTTATAAAATATCTTCTCACACCCTAATATAACTTTTGATACACCCACTCTAAATTACAGACTGCCATTCTCAAAAAAAAAAAAAAAAAACCATAGATACTCCAACACCAATAACTACATACACACTCCACTGATTCTTAGGTCTACACACACATCCACTCACTCACCCGTACAGTCACTCATACCCATGGTCACTCAGTATAGGACTATCATATGCACTCATACACCCACGATAGACACTCACACACCGCCACTCATCCATAGTCAGTCATGCAAATAATTAATCACACTGCCATTTACTCACCTATACAGTCATACACACACCAGCTCACTTACTCATACAAATACTTGAGAAAACACATTCTTACGCTCTTATACAATCACTGAAACAAGCACACACTCATCCATACAGCCACTCTCACAATCACACACTCTCACTTATAGCCATTTATATACTCCAACACACATATATACTGCCCTTTCACATATGTAGTTACTCCACACATGTACCACTGAGATATACGTTCACTCACTAACACACATGTCACCTCAGGCCCCGCCCCCTCCCTTCACCACTGTGCAAATGCGCCCCCGTGGCGCGTTTTAGGTTGGGGGATAAAGTCCCCTTGGACCCTGAGGGTCCCTGGGGTCCAACTAGCCCACCGGGTACCTCTAGTAAGTGTCACAGAGCTGCATTGCAGAGAGTGTAAAGGGGCATGGCCTGCACCACCTCTCTGCAACGCTAATTTCTAACTA
>CAWUFW010022097.1:0-103767 GCA_963921515.1 Calotriton arnoldi | reverse complement strand
GCTCTTTTCATCTGGCTGGCTGGCTGCGCTTTTTCCTTGGGGGAGCTGAGGATCACTTTGCTGACCTCGTTGGGTCTCTTGCTGTTACCGCTGTGCCGGTATTTGCCGCATCCACCCTCTGGTGGGACTCGGTGTCCCAGAGTGCAACCCTGTCAATCACCCGCAGCTGCTGAGGGTGGAGGCGTTCGCACCGCGCTACAAAGCGCTGCCTCGCGCCCCGCAGTGCTCTTTTCATCTGGCTGGCTGGCTGCGCTTTTTCCTTGGGGGAGCTGAGGATCACTTTGCTGACCTCGTTGGGTCTCTTGCTGTTACCGCTGTGCCGGTATTTGCCGCATCCACACTCTGGTGGGACTCGGTGTCCCAGAGTGCAACCCTGTCAATCACCCGCAGCTGCTGAGGGCGGAGGCGTTCCCACCGCGCTACAAAGCGCTGCCTCGCACCCCGGTGCACGGGACATGCGCGGGACGTGCGCGGCACGTGCCGGGCGCAGCCCGGGCCAAGGGCGGGCCGTCTAAGCCCGTCCGAGACCGGAGGAGGCCGGGCAGGGCCACTCCCCTTGGTTTGTGTAATTTGGCATCGAGGCATACTGGTATCTGTAAATCTGTTTTCTATCATAATAGCTCCTCGTTGTGGGGAAATTTGAAACGTCGTATAGGAAATGGGGAAGAGAAAATTGGCAATAAGTAAGGGGAAGCCCGCCGAAAGAATTATACCCATCACCAAATATCTAAAAAGCGCTATGGGCATTATTAGTAGCGAGATAGTGCAAGTGGAGGAGCAACTGGCTGCCGCTAAATCGGCTTTGGACGCTGCCCAAAAGGAAAGTAACCCTGTCGTTGAAGAGCATGATTGCAGTAACCTTTCTAGCCTCTATACTTTAGCATCGGTTCAGAGTAAAGATATCGACATAGATAACAGTTTAAACAATACTAAAACCGATAATGTGGTTAAGCTAGGCCCCTGTGCATCAACAACTCCTCTTGAAATTTCTATAGCTTCGGATACGTTTGATTTGGACTCTCCACCAGCGAAAAAAAGTAAACAAAACATAGTAAAAAGGAGGACTAGCCCTTCAAAAACTTCTAAAAAAAAGGGAAAACCTACCAAATTGGGTGTAAATGGTCCAGGGTGTAAATCCGTGGAGAAAACAAATGATAAACATGCCATAGATATCCTTTTCAAAAAATTGCATGGGAAAATAGACACTATTGAAAGGCCGGTTTTGAGTGAAATAAAAATGGTACAAAATGACATTTCAAGATTATTGGAACTGGTTACAACTTTACGGCCACTTAATGCATCTTATACGTTACAGGATGCTATAATAAATCAGAGATCGGATAAGAATATACATATTGGCTTAAGTGACAACATTGATCTGCAAACGGATAATATTTCACAATTACCCGTTATACCAAGAAAGGAAGAACGTGGTCCAACCCGACAAAATCCTGTGGTAACTGTAGCAAATAGTAACAGGAAAATTGAACGCCAGGCACCATATGGGAGGCAGCAAAATGTTCTTTTCAGCCTGCCCCCACAAGCTACACCCTACGTGATTGTTTTAAAAAATGTTCCCAAACTGACTGATAATTACAAAGAAACTTGGGACTCATTGAAAAACAGGGTTGTTTACTGGTTTTCTGTAAATACCTCTTGTAGTATCAGGCTCTTATCTCAGGAAATAATTATGGTAAGACGAGTGAGCTGGGTGGGGAAAACAGAAAAAACGTGCAATGGGGATTGTGTAGTTGTAAACTTTCGCCACCCCCATGTGGTGGGCTCCCTATTAGAAGAAGTTGCAGTAAATTTTGATTGGCAATGCTATAGTAATGATGACATCATCACTGCACTACCCCTTGTATACTTTTATAGATTGAGAATGGAGCAGCCCCATTCATTTGGAAGAGCCCAACCTAGCACTAGTAATCAAAGTAATCAATTTTCTCAAATGATACCTTCTACTTCAAATAGGTTTGCATCTTTAAGGAGTTGTAGTGAGGTGGACTGACTGGGACGTAATAGAGTATATCCGAGAGTAGTCGACCAGGATGCTACCGATTGTATTATATTCCAGCCTAGTACACAGGTAGAACTAGCATGTGTAGAGCAGGCATACAACCACGAGGGTAATCAAACTATTCCCTTCCCTATTAGCATCGATGCAATTTCTGTAGAAGCCGAGATACATTGTCACAGAAATAAAAACCCCCGTCTACAAGCCTGGCTGATTGTAATCTTATCTGCCGTACATTGCAGGATTCACTATACATTATGACATGGAACGTCGCAGGGGTTAGGAACAAATTACATGACATAACCTGGCTTGCAAGTATCCAAAACTGCGATTTAGTTTTAATACAAGAGACATGGCTTAAAGAAGCTTTTTTTATTAATGGTTTTAGGACAATTTTTACTAAAGCTAGTCCATCAAAGGCTGGGAGAGCAAGTGGAGGCTTAGCAGCATTAATATCAGTATCTTCCCCCTTGACTCTAAAGAGGACACTCATTAAAGCACAGCACTTCCAGTTCTTACTTTGTTCAGTTAAAGGTAAGCAAGATATTATAGTGATTAACTTCTACAACAATATTTTTGATTCATCAAGGCATGAGATTATCTCATCAATGGAGGAAGAGCTGGTAAACTTTTTAAAGAGTGTAGAGGCTGATTATATTTTAATTTGGGCGGGGATTTCAATATTGAACCATGTAAACTGGCACCAGGGGCTCAATGCGGCCACGAGGATGAATTAGGCGATAATCCTTCACATTTTCCACACAATAACTATGGAGAGATTATCAACCATGTTATGTATAAACATAATTTGGAAATTATGGAACTGGATGCTCGGGAGGGAACATGTGTTAACTACACATTTGAGGGACTTAGGTCATCTTCACGCATTGACCATTTTTTTACTTCAAGGAACTGTAGGCCCCTTGTATACAATTGTAGTATACAGCCGAGTCTACTTAGCGACCATAATCTTTTGCTGCTAATATTAAACTCTAATATATTTCGCATAGAAAAAGCAAGTGTACATGCTGTCGACATAAAAACACAGGGTGAAAATGGGAGTTCTATAAAATGGTCAGGTGTAGATCCTATGGTTTTCTCAGAAAGGATAGTCCAAAAACTAATCATCATATAATAACATGTCTAGAAAATTCTTCTAGTAGTAATGACATTGTTAAGGCCTTTTTAAACATCTCAGCCGAAATCTCTAATGATTTGAAACGCAAGATTAAGATAAATAGGGAATACTGTCCAAGATGGTTTAACCACCAGTGTTCTGGATTAAATAGGGATTTAAAGGAAGCATTAAAAGCAATACCTAGAAATAGGGAGGACATTAGCTCCCTACGGAAACGATACAAACAAGCAATAAAACAAAGGAAACTGGAAATTAGAGATAATGCATGGGATAGTTTGATTAAAGCAGCCGAGACTAAAGACTCAATTCTATTTTGGAAAACCATGGATCAGCCATTATTTAAAGATACCCAATCCGCTAAAGTCGATACACTAGTGACGCCCGACGACTGGATAAGTCATTTTGAAGCTATTTTTAATCCTACACAGCAGAATATTAATAGAGCTGATAATAGTAACATTATTTTATTAAATAATATTAAATTAGAAACTATTACCCACGATGAGATTAAAACCGCCCTTAAGAACAGTGCTAGCGGGAAGGCTGCTGGTCCGGATGGGGTCCCTATCGATGTTTTTAAGCATAACATTGAGTTCTGGATACCTATCCTATATAATTTTTTTAATGCAAACATCAATGGGGTGATACCGGCCACCTGGGTTGAGAGTATGATTGTCCCTATTTTTAAAAAAGGTGATCGAAGCAGCACGAACTGCTATCGTCCAATATCCCTTCTCGATTCAACATCTAAAGTAATGGGCAGAATAATGCTGGCCAGATTGGAATGCTGGGTAAAGGAAAAAAATATTCTGTCGGTAGCCCAGTATGGCTTTAGAAGGGGTATTGGAACGATTGAGCAGTGTGTAAATCTTGAGCTGCTCATAGGGAATTACACCATCGCCAGGGAAGGCTCCCTTTACCTTTGTTTTGTTGATTGGTCCAGTGCGTTTGATTTGGTAAATCATTCTAAGTTATGGCAGACGCTTGAAGGGATGGGTGCCCCACACAATATTATTAATTTCTTATTGCAAATATATGCTCATCTAATCTCAAAGATACGTTTCGGCGCGAGTGGGGAATGTACAAAGCATATTAGAATTACTCGTGGGATTAGACAAGGCTGTACCCTTGCCCCCCTTTTATTCTCGCTTTATATTAATGGTGTTGACTCGTTATTACAGAGTCTGAGAGCGGATACTCCTAAAGATTGCAAGCGCAATACCCCAGTTTTACTATACGCTGACGATGCTGTCCTAATTTCTAGGACAGCAAATGGCCTTCAACTCCTGATGGATAACTTCACAACTTTCATGACTGAAAAACATTTGAAAATTAATGTTAGTAAATCTTTAGTCCTGACGTGTGGGAAAAAGAAAATCAAGAACAGAACACACTATATGGATGGAGTATCTATAGAGAGGACTTTTACTTTTTCTTATCTGGGGTTACTTTTTAATAGTAAAGGTATATGGAGTTCACATATCAATTTATGTAAATTAAAATTTCTAAGATCTGTAGAAGCTATTTTTAGATTTTCACATAAAATTGGCAACAAACCAGTACGGGAAATTTTAAAATTGTATGGGTCGAAGTCTATTACTGGGGTTTGTTATGGAGGAGCTTTGTGGGGTATGGCAGACACCGCCCCATTACAAACTCTGGAAAACCAATTTTTAAAAAGGTTCTTATCGGTACCAAATTCTACTACCACTTTTATAGTTCATAGGGAGACAGACACACTGTATATAAATGATATGATTAGTATAGCCGCCTTAACATTGTGGCACTGAATTTGGTCCAGGGATGAGACACACTTTACGAGGGATATAATCTTGGATTGCCTCACTTTGGATCATTGTAAGAAAATAACATGGCTAAACTATATTTGTGGTCTTTTAACTGAATGTAATTTGGGTGTGAATTTTAAGAACCCTGAGGATATTCAAAATTTTAGTAAAAAAGAACTAAAAAAGAGAATGCTTAACGCTAGGGCATCACTGACGGAAGTTGCCCTGGGTACTAAATCATGTACAAGTCTGTACCTGGAAGGACCACTTTCATTGGGTATTCAGCCGTATCTTATTTTTATAACTAATATACAACACAGATTTTATTTAACTAGATTAAGGCTGAATACGCTCCACTACCAGGTTGCATTTCCAAATATGGGTAAGTGGAGCTCTAGTTTACCAAAATGCCCGTGCGATGGCAGATCTCCTCAGACTACCCTCCATTTTTACTTTTTGTAATTTTTATAGAGATTTTAGAAAATCTATGCTACGACCTCTTTTTATTGCTAATAGTCTATATTCCTTTAAAGTTGCTTTTAATCAAATTCGTAATCTGGGAAATGTATTAACTTGTAATGTGGTAATTTGTTTTATATTGAAGGCCATTGAACGAAGAAAGCACCTTGTTTATCTGTAAAACTTGAACTATGAAACTGAATAGATTTTTATCCTGCTAAATTGTATTTTTAATTTTTATGAGCATCGTCTTGGATAAATTGTACATAAATGTATTAGTGAATGATGTATTGCTTTTTAATATAGAATGCTTTTATGGTCATTTTCTGTGAACCGAATAAAGCTTGTTTTGATTTGATTTGAACATCCATGACCTGTTGAGGATGAGGAGGAAGATACACCACCTCAAAGAAAAGAAAATGATGTCTGAAAGCACAGCAAAATATGGGCAATGCAATATTTTGGCAAGCAGTTATCCAGAGGCACTGCAAAGAAGTATTCACATGATACAAGCTCCATGTGGTAGCAAATTAAAACAATTCATGAAAGTGTCTACAACCGGATGGTGAGGAAGAAAGTAGGTGCAGCAGGATGGTCCACCTCTAGAGCACCCTTCGGAGAACCATCATCAGCTGCAGTCATTACAATACCAGCTGCCTGTGAAGAATTTAATGAGATAGTTACTAACTGTGCAAAGTGCCACATGCTTGTTGCTGTAAAAATATCCTCTGTGGGTACATACTTGAATACAGTAAAGAAGCATAACTGTTACGTTGTTTTTTTTTTTTCTTCCAGTTACCACATAATGTTTTTTGAAGACTGAAGCAAGTTGCTTCTTTGCCTTTCCCTAGCCTTACCCTTTTACTACCCTGTTCACTTTTTGTTCAAAAAATAAAAAGAAGAAAAAAACGAAAAACCTGTAAAATAAAACCCTAGTGTTTCGCTGGGTGTTGTCAGTGTCTGCATTGTTGTATGCTTGGGTGTGTTAGGGCCTGCACTGGTACGTCCCTGGGGGCATATTTACAATATTTTTGCATGGGGTAGACTTCTAGTTGTGTTGGCCTATGTCAAAAGAGAAGGGCAGGAATATGCCATATCTACCAGATACAGCAAAGAAAAAGGGAGGGAGCCCATACAACCTTCTAGAGCCTAGACTACACCGTAAACATCTGAACAAAAAGAAAGAAAGCTCCAGCAGGAAACATTCAATGAATTTATCAAGAGGCAGACTTACTATTTGTCACCTCTGGCGTGAAAGAATCTCACCTAGTATGAATTAATCATTAGTCATGGTTCTGGATATATTATGAATCTCTTACCTATTTGGAGGCATTACTGTGCAAAAAGTCAGCAAGACAACAATGACCGTACAACTAATTTCTTGTTCTCATTTTAATATTTTTTATCAAAGTGATCTTTTATCATTTTTACAAACATAATAAAAAATAATGCACACCGTTAAGAATTCAAATCACCATACAACGTACAAAGAAAATTTTAAATATGATGTCAAATAGGTGAAGACGAGTAACTGCAGTGACGGATAACTTGCACTTATTAAGGCAATGACAATAGAAATATGACCTCTTTAGGTAGCAACGTCAATTCAAAAATCGACCATCTAATACATGGCTTGAATAATTGCCTCAAACAATAATTTTATGGTCAAGGACCCGTTGTGTTACATATACATCTTTCTCTTTTAGAATAATTGACGTTGATCCCGGAAAATAGGGGTTGATGCATTTCGGCCTTCCAATTATGGCCTCCTCAGGACATAGCAGGACCAGAGTGACCCAAACTAACAAAAAGGGAAACATCTTTTTTATACAATTTTTTTAAGATACTCACATAATAGGACTGACTGGATAGGACTTTTTGCAAAAATATTACCCTTGAAATGTGAAAAGCATGCTGTTAAAAACCGCAATTCTGTTCATCAGTCAACAAACCCAAATGATCACATGCCAAAGTGCAAGCAAGAAACATGTAATAATCACCTTTGTGCCCAAAAGAGGAGAATAAGGGGCCCATTACGATGGCGGGCGGAAGCACAACCGCCGTGCTGGCGGATGCAAAAACCACCAGTTACCGCCGGCACGCAGCAGTCCACACGCCCGCCCAATTATGATGCGAAAAACAGGCCAAACACCGCCGGCAAGCCAGCAACACCGTCCGCCATCAAAGTGCGCCCGCACACGTAGCGGCGCAGCCCAACTGACACACACCGTCCGACGAAACACGTCCCGCCCGGCGCATAAATTACGATGCCGCAAACAAACGGCTCCCACGGCAAAGAGACACCGCACGTGAAGAGAGGCGGAAACACGGACGCAGAGCACGGACAACGAAGAGCGGCACCCGGGCATGAATCCAGCACTGCAGGCCCTTCCCATGCTTCTGCTGATGCACCACCAAGGGCGCAACGTACCGCGGAGACGCAGGTAGGCACACACACAACAAGTGCACGCAAACAGCGCACACAGTGCAAGGGCGGAAAAAGCGGACAACCCCCCACCAGCGCGTGCACACTACACATCCACCATTGCATCCACATATGACACACAGGCCAAATCCTAACATCGCAGAACACATGTGTACACACCACCTGGGACTAGGAACCAACCACCCCGTCACGGCCCCAAAGCGCCGATGGCGCCGCCACCACATGCGCACAACGCAGAGGCCAACCGCAGCGCCATGCATGCGTCGCACACAGACACAGGGACACAACCAAGCAGCACACACATCAGCCCCACCCGAACGCACATGACACGTGACAGGCCGGCCACAGACATGTCCCCAACGCCCAATTCACGGACAACACCCAACGCCACACAACCGACGCACACATGTCAGTGAAGTCACGCAACAGCAGGACACACCCCAGTGTAACAAACATGGCGAAGCACACAGCGGCGGCAACACCAACTAGGAGAAGCAGGGCCCCTTCGGGAAGAGGAACGCCAGTACCACACTGAAAAACCCATACCACCCTGCACATATGAACAAGACACATGAAACGGAACACCAAAGAGCCCGGGGACCGACAACAGGTGGCCCAAGAATTACATCCACACACAAGGCCCAACGCAGAGCGGAAAGGCAGCCTGCCGCCCACACAAGGGAGAGCAGACAGCACTGAATGACCTTCCATTCCAACACCGAAACCACAGCCCTACGACAGAAGCCGGTGAATACAGCCATTGTCCAAGAATAGACCAACACAGGCATGCCGAGGAGACCGACCACAGGGCAGATAGCGCATATCACAGAAGCACACAACGGACGGGGAAGAAAGAAGAAAACACTCCCCCATGTCGGCCACATGCAAGTTAATTGGAAGGAGTCACACAGCACTGACCTTGAACTGTCTGAGAAGCATGTGGGAAGAGGGCCCGTGTCCTCCAAACAAGCCAACAGAACACAAGTCCTGTCTCCCCACGACTACACGGAGCTCACAGCAACCCCGGAGCGTGCACATTGCAGACTGCACACACAGCCGGAGCACGCCACCTCTACGAACCGCTGCGAAATGGCAACCGCAACACACCTACCCAACTACGCCGAACAGCTCAAGCTGTACCAAACCAACACGATACATACATTGGGATGCGATCTCCTGTCCCTGCTGAACGTAAGTTACCGACTGACTTACCGCATCACATTGTTCAGCTGCGTCATGCCCGTCTTCTACTGTCGGAGGTGTCCCTACCAGCATCCCGTCGAGATATGCCTCTCCAACCCGGCATGTCTGAAGGCGGACCTGCTACCACTACTCCTCCCTCTGGACGCACACGACAGGGCCTGCTCTGCCTATGGGGGCATGGCGTATGTGGCCAACATCGCACGCGCACTGAAATGGAACCACTGTGCCTCCACACGACGGATCATCGAGAACAGCTACATCGAATGTCACCCAGCATGCCCCATCATGGTCCTCCAAGGGACAACCTACGAACAACACCTTGACAGCCACCATCCGCTTCATTGGCTGGCAAACATGTACACCACCAATGACATGGAAGCCCTGCTGGGCGGCATCGCATACCTGACAACCTGTAAATACGTCGGACCACAACGCAGGTTCCCCGACTGACCTATGAAGTCCAACCCCGCACCCATGCTCAGCTTCCGCACGGACTGGCCAGTCACCACCACAACAGCCATACCAAACGACCGGCAACTGTAACCACACCATCAACGACATCGCCATGACATCGGACATGACCGGGACATGCACACTGTTCCCCATCACATCCAGGAACACCGCATGCATCGTGGGAGGCAGTGGCATGGGCTCTGTGCATCGCACCCACATGGACGGAACTGCACGAACAACCAGGACACGACATGGATCCAGCGCACATGGACACACACACCGCTCAGTGGACATGAATAGGTCGCCTGGAGTCTGTGGGTGCTGCACCCCTCCCACCCCCGCCCCGGGAATCCCATACCAGGACCTTTGCATGGACGACAAGTGCATACAACAACAACACGACCCCAGTGACTGTGACATGTCCAGTAACCACCACAGTGCAACAACAAGTGGCACGCCGCTGCATGCACGCAAGCACATGCCCTGATGTCATCTCACATGCACGCGTGCATGAGGAACAACCGCAGCAAACCTGTCACATGGAACTGAGATGGACTGTGCCCATGATGCCAAGCGGTCTGGTAGGCTACATGTATACCGTCTGTGTCAAAGTCCGCAGCTCCGCAGCTATACGTAAATGTACATTAGCACAGCCTTGGCCAAGCAGATGTAACCCCACACCCTATCCCATTTGTAATCATGCTCAGTATATCCTCAACATGTATTCCGCTGCCAGTAGTGTCCACTATACTGCATCACAGAGGACAGAAGACTCAATATAATGTTTGAAACCAAAACTGTCTCCGCTGACTCATTTCACAAGTACGAATGAGAGAGGATGAGAGTATGTGAAGTACACGGCAGTCGTGACATGACCATGTAGTCCACTGGTATTGGATGTCAACGCAAATGAGTAGCACTACTGTGGAAGACACACATGTGTCGTGTGAAGTCGTATGGACGCAGTGCTCAGGTGGGTGGGTGCAACGGGTAGATGCGCACATGCCAAGTTGGAGCACGCCGTGTTGGGAGGGGTCATGAACAGTACACCACCGCTTCCCTGGGCATTTTGAGAGGACACCTGTCGGGGGGGGAGTGAACACGTGTGTGCACAGCAGCCGGGCACACGTACAAGGCGGTACCAGGCGCACCTCAGCCCACCCTCTGTGGACAAGCTGGATCCTGTTGTGCGCCCGCCATGCCCCTTGACAAGGCACACACAGCCCCAGTCGACCAGGTGTAACCCCAACATAGTCAATCCGCACAGGCGATACAGGGCACGGCATGGCAGTGGAGCATGGTGTGTGAGAGGTCTCCTCGCGCTCCTCCTGCTCATATCACGCAGGCAATAGAACCTCAACGTCTAGCATGGCACAAGTCAGATGGAAGTGTAGGGGGACGCACCACAGCACGAGCAGCACTGACGTCACGGGAGGTGGCTCGCACCATCCCATCCATTGCCCATCATACCAACCACGCCACATGCCATTGCGACTAAGTGCAAGCGCGTGCGCCACCACCCCGAGCCCTCCCCAGAGAGGCCAAAGAGTGAATGTGTGGGCCATCAGCCACAGACGGACGCGGCCTGGCCGCAAGGGCAGCCACAGCCACTGGGTGTCGCAGGTGGCGGATCCGGAAGGCGAAGACTGTGATGCATAGTCCATGCAGGCCGGGTCTCCATTTGGGGCACCACGCAGGTGGACGGCGTCCCGCCACACATCATACCCTGAGACAGCCCACTCGTGCAACTGGACCCACACATACACTCCTTGCCCTCTCTGGTGCGAGCTTGGGGCTGCCTGTGCAAGCGCTAGCCTCGCAGGTGAGCATGCATATTGGGGGAGCGAGGGGAGGACATGAGGGCTGGGGCGAAGATGACTGTATCACTGTCAGTTAGTACAAGGGATGACCCAGATGTGGAAAGGAAGAGACGTGTCCCGTGTGCACTGCAACTAGTCGCCAATCCAACTACCCCCATGTCCGGAATGTAAGCCCGCACCTAGGCCCGCCCATCCGCCACATCGAACATACCACCAGCACGACAACCTTCCCATTCGAAACACTGACTGGGGTGGCGACCAGTGTACAATCATGTGTAGCCTACCCACGCGTACATGTGGGCCCTCCATGATCCATGTCACCTGCGGCAAAGTCATGACATGCGCAATGAGGGAAGTGAGGAGAGCTGTCCGCCCCACGCGCAGAAGGTGCATCAGCTCCACAGACCCAGCAGCGAGTCCAGCAGGGGTCACATGTGCAGGGGCAGCTGTGCCTGGTGTGAAGGCACATGCATATAGACAGCACATCGACCAATGTGTAGTATGCCCACATCTACAGTCCATCATCATGCGGACATAGGAATTGAACACAGGGCAACACATCTTAGCTGGTGCACCCACCGTGACCAACAATGCGCAATCATCGACGTACCCGCCCTGTGCATGGCCCCCCACCCAACGGAGGCACATCCAGTGCCACCATCCCACACACACAAGCCTTCCACGGAACATGCTGTGTCCAATGGTCAGTACAGAGTCAGCGCCCATCTGGTGGATCCTGAACAGGAGACACATGCACACACATGCCAGCTCCCACTATGTACGACTGCCACCTGGCACGTGCAATGTAACCTCTCACCTGTGACGTGTGACTGCAAGCACACAGCCATCTTGGCATGGGGCTGTCAATGTGGACACCAGTCAATGTTTCGGGAGCTGTGATCCGTACAGTGCTGTACATAGGGTGCAGTGCTGACACCTACTACTGTCTCATATCCCCTCGTGCCACAGGTCCCACTTGTATTGGCCGCTCAGCCCGTGCCCACATCGTCGTCGTCGTGTGCCATACTCATCCAGCCTCGGAAGCAGTTCCATGCTCAGCAGACACTCATGTTGCCGTGGCGTTGCCGCTTGACGAATATGCAGTCAGTCCCCATCAGCACGCCCCGCAAGTCATTGGGGCCTAGATCCCCATGTGCATGCACATGGCAGTGGTATGTCTCACTTGCCATTGCCATTGTTGGGAGACCTGTGTAAGTGTATTGTGGCCGTGCCGTCCCAGCTTGACAGCTGGGCTGTGGCTCATGTGCTTGCTCAGTCATGTCAGTGATGTGTATGCGAAATTGCTATGTGCCGTGTTGCTTTGACATGTGTCCTCTGCCATTTAACCCAGGCGGAGACCGAACATTGACCCCCCATACCAATTGCTGGCGGACATGGACGATACAGAGGTAATCAGGAAGTTTCGGCTGGACAGGCCAACTCTGCATCGACTGTGTGCCATGTTAGAGCCCCATCTCCGTCCCCGCAGGGTGTATCCGACTGCTGTCACCCCCACGGCTAAGGTGATGGCCGCCATGCATTTCTTCGCCACTGGGTCATTCCAGCACACAGTGGGCAGTGGAGGAGGGATGTCCCAGCCCATGTTCAGCAAGGTGCTGAGGGATGTACTGGCAGCCATGATGCTGTGCCGGAACAGGTACATCCGCTTCCCCAGGGCTCGTGAATTGGCGGCAGTGAAGGGTGCATTCTATGCCCTTGGCAGAATCCCACACGTCGTGGGAGCCATTGACTGCACTCATGTTGGCCTTGTTCCACCACAGGCCACTGAGCACCTGTACCGCAACAGGAAGCACACGCACTCCCTGAATGTGCAAGTGGTGTGCCTTGCGGACATGGTGATCACCCACGTGTGTGCAAAGTTTCCAGGCTCGGCCCATGACGCACACATAATGCGCAACAGCATCTTGCCACGACTGATGGCCAATCTGCAACAGGATCGTGCCTGTATTGTCGGTGAGTATGTGGAGTGGTGTAGCGTGCTGGTTGTGCGATGCTGTCCCCTGTCCAGTTGGAATAGCTACGGTTCTCTGTGTCCCTCACACCCAGGTGACTCTGCGTACCCGAATGGGGCATGGCTGCTCAGTCCATTGAGGAATCCTCGCACCCCAGCAGACGATCGATACAATGAGGCACATGGGAGGACCAGACGTGTGGTCGAGCGTACCTTTGGCCTCCTCAAGTCCAGGTTCAGGTGCCTGGACCGCACCGGGAGTGCACTGGCGTACTCCCCACAGAAGGTGTGCCAGATAGTGGTGGCGTGCTGCATGCTGCACAATCTGGCCATTCGGAAGCAGATCCCCCTCATTGTGGATGACGGAGATCAACCAGGGCCCCAGCCCGCAGACCAGGACAGCTCGAGTGAGGTGGACAGCGGAGAGGAGGAAGCTGGGAATGTGCGCCAGCAGCTCATCGCCCGCTACTTCACTTGACGGTGAGTGTCCATGTACGACGGATGATGTGTCTGTATCTGTGCAGGTGTGTGTGTGCTGTGTCAGGGTGGCCGTATGTTCACTGCGTGCAGTGTGTCAACGCTCCATGGCCAGGGTAGTATGCCACTGTTGGTGACTGTGGCATTGTGCCCTATTGCTCTGTGCGATGTGTGTACATTGCTTGTAGTTGTTGACATGTACTGTGTGATGGGTGTGTGACACACTCATTGAATGTGCTCCTGTTCTGTCTCCCACCCCTAGGTCCCTACAGGCCCTCCGGATTCCATTGCCATGCCACGCATCAGGTGCCCTTCCGCCCAAGGTGGCCGTTGTATTCCGTACAAATAAAACACAGGGCACAAACAGCAGTTAGTGAATAAGGTGCATTTATTACGAACTGTGACATGTGATTGTGTGTAAGGTGATAACAAAAGTGGTGCGTGCAGTGACAATGAGCTGTCGGTCATGGCTGCGTGATGATCAGGGTGTACCCACTGGTTCTATGTCCATAGTCCAACACACACATGCCATCCAGCTGGCTGTGTGGAGTGGGATCGTAGAGCAAGTCAATGCAGTGGCTGGTCAAGGAAGGCTGGCGGAAGGCTGGCTGGCTGCCTCACTTGCGACTGGAGCGTGCGAAGTCCTCCCGGGAGATCTGTTTCCTCTTCGGACGGCCCCTTCCACGTTTGGGAGGGGGTGTGTGGTGGCGACCTGCTGGTGGTGGGTGAGGTGTGCTCACTGGCTGTGGACGCAGGGAAGTGGACACTGCTGGCCGACCCTGCGCCCTAGCAGGTGGTGGCGGAGGTGGTGTTGCTGGCCTTGCCTGTGACCCCACCGCCACCACCAGCTGGCCCATGAGGTCCACGAGTTGGTCCATACGGGACACGAATTGGCCCATATGGGCGTCCATGGACCTCAGCACCCCCAGCACCTCCCGCGTGTCAGTAGCAGACCTGGCCCATTGTCCTTGGGCCTCTTCATAGGCCCCAAGGACTCTGGCCATTTGAGGCAGGGCATGGCTCCCAGGGAGGCTGGCGTTTCCCTGACCCTGCTCCTCCTACCAGTCCTGCTGCCACCGGCCCTGCCCACTAGCCACATTGCTCACCACGGTCCTCGCTGTGGCTCCCAGGGTGGATCCAGTCGGCCGGGCCACCACCTGCGCTGGGGCTGGTGCCAGCGAAGACGTGGTGGTGGTGGAGGCGGTGGTGGTCGGTGCGGCGATGGTGGCGGTTGCGGCAGTGGTAGTGGCCGCAATGACCGTGGGTGTGGCCGCAACGACAGTGGCAGCAGGGGACTGGGACTGTTCAGCATCCCTGGATGATGGGTTGGTGGGTAGGAGGGGTCCTGGGGAGCGGCTGGGCCCTGCCACGCCAGATGGGCCAGCTTGGTGGTCCGTGTCCGAAGAGGTGGACAGATCCTCCAGATCCGTGTGTCCTCGTTGGGGGCTTGTAGGCTGGCTGTGCTGGCTGCTGTCTCCATCCCCAGCGTCCAGCAGTTGGTCACCTGTGGAGAAAATGAGATTTGTTATTGTGTTGCACCTGGCGAAGTATGTATTAGTCGTCTGACATTGGCAGTTCGTGCAATCTCGTACATGCGTTTCCCGGAGGCGAGTGTGTGGCTGTGGCATCTGTAGTTGTGTGTGCTAGGCAATGGGACTGTGTGCTGTGCACATGTGGCATGGGACGGATTGGCCATGCCGATGGGTGTGTTGCTTTGCCCCTACTCATTGTGACTCTGGTGTATGCGGGCTCCTGGCCCATCCTGGGTCTGGTTTGTACTTTGCTTTTGGAGTTCATATGGAGCAGCTTAGGAACGCATATGGCAACATGGGGGCCATGCCCCAGATTCGCATTTGGGATGGAATATGCTTTTGGGGTTCAAATGGAGCAGCTTAGGAACGCATATGGCAACATGGGGGCCATGCCCCAGATTCGCATTTGGGAGGGGATATGCTTTTGGGGTTCAAATGGAACGCTTAGGAACGCATATGGCAACATGGGGGCCATGCCCCAGATTCGCATTTGGGAGGGAATATGCTTTTGGGGTTCAAATGGAGCGCTTAGGAACGCATATGGCAACATGGGGGCCATGCCCCAGATTCGCATTTGGGATGGAATATGCTTTTGGGGTTCAAATGGAGCAGCTTAGGAACGCATATGGCAACATGGGGGCCATGCCCCAGATTCGCATTTGGGAGGGGATATGCTTTTGGGGTTCAAATGGAACGCTTAGGAACGCATATGGCAACATGGGGGCCATGCCCCAGATTCGCATTTGGGAGGGGATATGCTTTTGGGGTTCAAATGGAACGCTTAGGAGCATATGGCAACATGGGGGCCATGCCCCAGATTCGCATTTGGGAGGGGATATGCTTTTGGGGTTCAAATGGAACAGCTTAGGAACGCATATGGCAACATGGGGGCCATGCCCCAGATTCGCATTTGGGAGGGAATATGCTTTTGGGGTTCAAATGGAATGCTTAGGAACGCATATGGCAACATGGGGGCCATGCCCCAGATTCGCATTTGGGAGGGAATATGCTTTTGGGGTTCAAATGGAACGCTTAGGAACGCATATGGCAACATGGGGGCCATGCCCCAGATTCGCATTTGGGAGGGGATATGCTTTTGGGGTACATGCTGTGAGCCATGGGTGCCGAACGTGACATGTGTTGTGGCAGCATGACAGTGCATGGTCTGAGGTGTGTGCATGCCTGACATGCCCTGCATATTTGCTGTCTGTTGTGGTTACTGGACATGGCATTGGACGCATCGTTATGAGTGAGTGATAGTTGTGTGCCAGCCAACGTATTGCAGTTGTCCCATCTCCTTGGTGTGCGTGCTGCCCTGTGCCATGTGCATCACTGCAGTGCTCGGGGGGTGTGGCCCATGTTGTGTGTTGTTGCTCACAGTGTGTCGTGCGCTTAATTGACTTCTGGCACATGGTTGGTCATGGGCATGTGTCTTAGCGTGACTGCTGTATGTGTGGCAGCTGTGCGGATGACATGCCTTTCATGTGACTGGGGCTGACGGATGGGATGGATGGTATGTTGTATGTGCATGGTGTGTCTGTGAGTTTGATGGGTTCAGTGGTGTTCGTGTGCATTTCTGTTGTTCCGCTCTGTTGCGTCTAGTGTTGTTTGTCTTACATAGGCGTAGTTGTGGGGTGTGGGGTTGACAGGCAGTGGGAGCTACATGGACAGGACTTCAATGGTGTTTCGGTTGTGTGTGATGAGTTGCACTGTGGCTGCCGTGTGGGACTATATTCAGTGTGGCTTGTGCATGCAGACGTGGCTCCTTGGGTGTTGCTATGTCTGTGATGGGTCATGTGGGGTGTGAGTCTGCTGTTCATGTCCGTGTGCACATTGTTCACTTGTTCGTGACGGTGGGCGGTGCTGCGTGTCCGTGTGCTACGTGACATGTCCCATGTGTTGGTGGTGTTATGGTCCTCATGCCTCCAGTAATCCAGCCCTGTCCAGTTTCCCACCTGCAAGTTGTTCGTGCGTGCACTGTACTGGATGCCACATGGCTCTAAGCGGGGGTGCTCCATGTTGCAGGTCTGTGGGGGTGGGGGGGTGTAGTGGGTCGTGGGGGTGGCTGTACACCCACTGACACCGATTGCTGTGGACCGTGATGTCTGCCTTTCGGCTGTCGTTGTGCACTGCGGTGGCTGACACGTGGCTGTGGGGTGTGGGGGATGCTCCTCCTTGCTGTGCTGTGGGACTGGGGCCTGGTGTGTGTTGTACTTGGGCTGTCCACCGTCCCACCCACTGCACTTTGTGTTCCTGCCACTTACCTGTTACTTGTCGGTTAGTGCAGCTGTGGCGGACACATGGGTGTGGTGGGTGCTCGTTGTGGCGCTTCTGGCATATTTGGGGACCTGTTGGTGGTTACGTGGCTGGCTTAGTGTACACATGTCCCCACGCATCTTACAGTTGTTCGGTTTGGCCTGTGTGTGGTAGTGTCTGTTGCATGTGCGTGTGATGTGTTGTGTATTGTGTGCTGGACATGGGGGTGTTTGTCCCTGGGAGCTGTGGCATGGTGGTTGCGCATGTGAGTACATAGCGGTGTGCTAGTATACATTAGTTTGTACTTACCAGCCTCCACTCCCCTGCTAATCCGGCGAGGATCTCCGGATGGATTACGACTCGCACCTTCTCCTCCCACGCTTTGAAGGTCTTAAAGAGCGCGGGATTCCCTCCGCCAGTGACGGCAGCCAGCTCTCTGTTTTTGCCCTCCTTCTTCTTGACCAGGCTCTTTACGTCATTCCAACGTTTGTTTATCTCGGTTCTGTTCCTGGGCAGGGTCCCGACTGCATTGACCTGGTCTACGATCCGGGTCCACATTCTGTTTCTGGTGGCTAGTGGTGTGTGCTGGACCATGTTCCCATAGATTTGTGGGTACACCTTGATGATCTCGTCGACCATGACCGTCAGCTCCATGGGCGTGAACTTGGGCATCCTTTGTGGTGCCATGGTGTTTGTGGTGCTGGTGCGGTGTGTGTTGTGTAATGTGCAGGGGGTTTGTGGTGCCGGTGTTTGGTGGTGGTGGTGGTGGTTGTGATGTGTGCGTTTCTGTGGTGTGCTGCTGTCCTTGCTGTGTCACTGTGTCCTCTCCTCTCCTCTCTGGTTTGCAATGTAGCAAGGGGTTGTGGTCTGTGGGAGTGCTGCTTTTGTACTCACCTATGTGGGTGTGTCCTCATGGTCTGTTGTTTTCAGGTGTGTTGTGTCTGGGGTTCTGGCCTTTGTATTTTTTGTTTGTCCGGGGGGTGTTTTCGGGATGTGTACTGTGCTTGTGTATTTGTGTGTGCCTTGCTGTGTGGACTTGTTGGCCATGTTGTGTGCTATTGGTTTTGTGTGCGGATGGTTTCTGTGCAGGTACGTGGGCGCCATGGCTTCTGCCGTGTCGATTCTCATTGGCGTTGTTTGCGCTGGCGGGCGGTATATTTGTGGTTTTCCGCGCTCATGGCGGTGCGATCGTAATTTCACGTGCGGTGTGTCGGCCGTGTGGGCGGGCGGTTTTGTGTTGTCGTGCGTGTTTCCGTCCGTGGCGGGCGGTTTGACTCCGACTCCGGACGATGGCGGGCGGTATTTTGTGTGCTTTTTCCGCCGATGGCGGTTTTCGGTTTGTGTACTCATAATGGCGTGGTCGGTGTTCAGGCGGTGTGTGCGGGCGGATTTTTGCCGCTTCCATGCCTGGCGGATTTTTTTACGCCGGGTATCGTAATGAGCCCCTAAGACACTAATTATTACAAAGACAAAGAAAAGACGGCGGCGAAAAAAAGTCACCCTGTGCAAATAATGAATAGTAGTGTTTCATTCCGTGAACTATGTTATCAGGAATGTTTGTAAGGGAACCGATTTAGAAAAGTGAGTAAGACTGAGAAAGACTCAGTGCATGGTACCGCAGTGCCTTCTACTAGAGAGGAATATTTTGCTGACCTCGAACTGATTTAAACAGGGATCTAAAAAAGACACGTAAAAAAGGGGCAAGGGAGAGAGAGGGAACAACAACTGCTCAATGACCAATTTGTCAAAATGCATGACCAAACCTTATTTAAACAAGCGAGCAGAATAGAACTAAGGGTAATGTAACTTACATTGAGAATTTCAAAGGAAACTCCATAGTAACTATCGCCAGCCTTCCCCGTTTGCCATCTCGTAAAAGCACCATATGGCGCATTCCTGTACTTTCTGCCAGTGCCGGTGCACAAACTGCTGCCGAGTGCCAATGCAGGCACCCTTGCACCATGGTGCAAGGGTGTCTGTGTTGTTGCTATGTTAGTTTTGGTGCAGGAAGGGACACCGTCCCCAACAAAAACAATCAAAAGAGGCATTTTCCTCGTACTTTGTGTGCTGCAGAATGCAGCACACATAGAAAGTAAAAATAAAAGAGAAGAAATATAAACATTTCTCCTCATTATGCCTGCTTTGGGAAGGCATTAGTTTTGGCACTACCCCAGATTTACGCAATGTTGTAGATCTGGGGCAGTGTCAAAAACCATGGGTGTTGCGTGGGAATACCCACAGTAACACCCATGGAATGCCCCTTCCATGCAGAGTACGGCATTGCCTTACTTCATATTTACAAGGCTATGAAAAGCCACACAGGGTGGCTTTGCATGGCCTTGTAAATATGGGCCGGCACACTGCGCCTCCAGAGCATCACAAAAGTGACGCTCTGGTGGCATAAAAGTGCAGCAAGGGCATTGTAAATATGCCCCTGGGTGTGTAAGCATGTGCCTGAGTGTGTCAGTGCCTGCATTGCTGCATGCCTGGGTGAGTCAGTGTCTGCATTGGTATGTCCCTGGGTGTGTCAGTGTATGCATCAGTCTGTGCTTAGCTGTGTTATTGGATTTATTAGTGTTTGGCTGGGTGTATCAGTGTCTGCTTTGGTGTATGCCTGGCTGTGTAAGTGTCTGCATTTCTGTATGCCTGGGTGTGTCAGTGTATGCATCAGTGTGTGCCTGGGTGTATTATTGGATGCATTCGTGTTTCGCTGGCTGTGTTAGTGTCTGTATTAGTTTGTGGTTGGGTGTGTAACCAGCTCTATCAGTATGTATATGGATGTTTAAGATGCCGTATCAGTGTTTGGCTGAATGTTTAAGTGACAGTATCGATATGTGATCAAAGATGCCAATTGCCTCTAGCTGAGGTTGCCTGGCTACCTGGCCCACAGGCTGCAGATGGTTCAGAATGCAGCTGCGAGGCTAATCAGTCACGTCCGTTTTCACCAGCACATTTCCCTGCACTTGAGACAGCCTCACTGGCTCCCAGTGGCTAGGAGGATTGAGTTTAAGGCACTCACCCTCGCTTTTCATGGAAAAGGCCCAGGCTACCTCAGGTTGAGGCTTAGCCTATATCGACAGGAGCTGACCTTGAGATCAAATCAGCAGCGTCTCCTCTGTGTTCCACGTTTTGCAAAGATGCGACAAGGGGGCAGGTCCTTCATGGTAAGGACTGCCAAACTATGGAAAGCCTTGCCTAGCCACCTGCGCTTGTTAGAAACGGAAAATGAGTTTAGAAAGGCCCTAAAAACCTGGCTCTTTAGGCAAGGGGATAAGTATCATGAGCTGCTCAGTCTCTCTAGTCTGTTTTGCTAGCACCGGGACATCTCGGTTGAGGTAGCCGTGCGCTTTATAAATGGCCATTGATTGATTGATTGATTGATGTGATTGGGTGTGTCAGTGGTTGTATCAGTGCTTGCCTGGGTCTGTCAGTGGCTGTATCAGTGAGTGCCTAGGTGTGTCAGTTACTGCATTGTGTGTGCATGGATGTGATAGTTTCTATGTAGTTTTATCAGTGTATTGCACGATGTGTGAGTAGGTGTATTGGTCTGTGTGTGTGAGTGGGCTAGTGGCATATCAGTCTATAACTTTGTATATGAGTCACTTTATCGGTGTGTGGCTTTGTGTGTGAGTGGCTCTTTGAGTATGTGAGTGGATGTGTGAATGGCTGTGTGGGTGTGTCATATGGCCGTTAGGGTCATTGTCGACATTGCTAAGTTAGCATGAGCTCTGCTGCCATGATGCTGCTTTTGCGCACGTTACTACATGACTTTATTTTGTAAGCCTCTGTTTGTGCCTTTCACATGAGAACCGTCTGCTTTGTGCGTTCTCTGCCTGTTCCTGTAGTTTAGTCTGAACACGATGTGCAAGGTCGATAAACAATGCCCCTTGTTATTCTGTTCTGGTCAGTCCCTAGCATCTAGACAAAACATGCTAACACAGCTGCTTCTGCTGGAAATTCGTGCTTTGATATTATGGGGATGCATGTTGTTCTAAAACACACGTGGAGAGGGACCTTTCAAGGGAGAAGAGCTATGCTGTTCCTATGATGTAGAAATACCATCTAGGCACTAAGGTATGGGGTCTGCTGACAAAGCCCAGAGATCTTCTTTTATATAATAAAACTTCTTTTAGTCAAGGGGAGGGTGGTTAGGCCTTATAGTCCTTTATCCACTGTCTGTATACGATGACATCCCCCTTTATAATCTATGGAAGTGCAACAATGCTAACTGTTTTAGGTTTATGCGTTTTGCTGCTGGTAGTGGCTTGTATACTGCACTATATAGCACTATAGTTAAAATAAACATTTTGAACTATTACAGTGACTCTGTCAATTCTTATTGTGGACAGGTATGAGTGAGTGCGCAAAAGGGTACGTCTTGCTACCGCGATTCCTGAGAGAGTCGGGAGTGTTGTGTTCTGGGTTGTCTAATCATTTATAGCTTCGTGATTATGTAGGGGAGAGAACGAGACACTATAGCTAGTCGGTTTTGGGATTTTGGGTACTAAGGCGGTAGGAAGGCTCAGCCCCTACACACCGAGGTCCTGTTTTCCTGTGCATAGTTCTGTGTATGTGCAGAATTCCCACCATATGGCGCCGCCAACGTTTGGTCTGGTACTTATCTGCGAGACTCCTGAGTAGTGCTTGTGCTTGTCCACAATCCCCTTGCATCTGTTTCCGGAGACAGTTGTGACGGTGTAGCCTCCTATATTGAGATTTATAGGTTTTTCAAGCTTGAATTTTAAAAGGTCTTTTTCTTTCTTTTGCCAGTTATTGCGCTGCCGCTCGTAGGTTGTTATTCTCTTTTCTTTGATAATGCCGGTTGCCATACTAGGTCCCAACCGCGCTCTGGTTACCACTTATTTGACTCAACATGGAGTCCCTAATGGTGGTGCTGATCTAATCTTTGTTGTTGAAGCGAATGCTGCACATCGCTCGAAGTATTTTACTCTTGGGTCACCTTTCCGGCAGTGGATGGAACTGATAATTTCTTTCACGAATATACTGCCACCGCGCTTTCGTGGGAATATAGACCTTATCGATCTCTTGAAGTTCCGTTAACGGCTTGGCAACACACCATATGGTTTAATGGCGCCCTTCCTCACCCTTTGACAGCGGTCCGTTTAGGCCCCCTATGGATTGATGGGGCCACATGGCCCGTTTTGGCTGGGTATACCCCACATCCAAATTATCTAAATGTTACAGTCGTAGAGCTATGCGCTTTGCATACTTCGTTAATACGTGTACATAGAGCTGTTATACAATTCATGTCGCGCAACATTCAGGTGGGACCACCTGGAGTTGCTGATCAACCACCGGGAGCTGGTGGTGTAGTTATCAGTCCAGTCATGAATAATTCAGTGATGGGCAAGCGTCCGCAGAATAAGGACAAGCTTCCTAATTAGCTTGCTGAAAAATTTGGGCAACTCGAAGCTGTTTTTCCAAATATCACACCTGTGGAGAAGCACAGGATTCTGACCATGAGTTTACCTAAGGGCCTGGTTCCCGAGTTCGGTGATTGTAACACTTGGGGTAGAGTGTTTGCAGCGGTATATTCGATGTGTTTCTACAGTCCCTCAATGACCGTTCTCCCTTCTGTGATAAAACGTGTTCAGGATGAACATGGGGCCGAAGCGGCCATGGAGTTGGGAATGAGACTGGTGAGGGTGTTCGATATTGTTTGCGATATGATCCTTGCTAATTTAAAGGGTGAAGCTGTAAGCTTACAGATGGCACAACGCTTGGAGGCTGTTGCTGATGCAGGCAAACAACACGAACTGCCAAAGATTATTGCTAAAGCTTATAAAACCTTAGGGTGCAATAGTCTGGGAATTAAGCCTTTTACTCAATCTCAACCTCAACAAAAAGCCCAGACTGAAAAGGATGGGCGCCCGTTCTTTCCTAAAAAGAACTGGAGGAATAAAAAACAGGGGCAGCAACAACAGAAGAAAGGTTCGCGTGCTGGTTCACCAACACCTGAATCTTCTGAGCGCACTTATGATTTGAGTGAACGCACGAAAATTAAGACTCCTGATAGATTCCATGTCCCTGATCAGCGCTCTCCTCATTCTTTACAGGATACATCGGACTCTCAAGTCGGTGGTGGGGAGCGCCAGGATCGCAGCAAAGGTGCGACCACTCAACAGGGACGGGATCAACCTCGACAGTTTGACGTGAAGGACAAACAAGAGGGACTGCCTCGTTTTCGCCCCCCTATCAAAAGAAAAAGGTTGCTGCTTTAACTGTGACATATGCCTCAGACGGTGAGAACTCTGCTCCTAGACTGGACATGGACAGTGACTCTGCTCGACAGCGCGGCGAAGGTTACCATAGTGCGGGAGGCACTGCGTCCCTGTCTGGAGGCGCGAGCAACTGATACGTTTATTACAGTGGAAACAGCAGATACACGAGTTGCGCCCCCCTGATAGACTCTATGAAATAGTCTTCCTTTAGATGAATACAAATGTATCATTTATACTGACAGCTCGGCTCAACCGGCCATCGGGTCCAGACATGCTAATTTAACAGCTTGCGCTATTGTGGCTGGTTCAATAGTAAATGGCAAAATTAAGTCTTCCATTGTACATGCACAGGCACTGGGGTATTGTACGGCGCAACTGGCGGAGCTGCGAGCTTTGTTCTAGCTCTCGAGTTTGCTGTTCCTAATGTGAATACTCTTATTGTGTGCGATTCTTACTACTGTGTCCAGTCTTTTAATGACAACTTATTCTTTTGGTCTCAGAATGGTTATCAGGACTCTAAAGGCAGCGCAATAAAGCATAAAACACTTTGGGTTCGAGTGGCGGAGCTTAAAGAATGTCTGCCACTCACACAGGTGATTCATACTCTTGGCCATCAGCGTGTGGGAGCACATGCCGTTGGTAATTATTTGGCTGACCAGGCAGCCAAATCTGCAGTAGCCATATGTTCCGTTGCAGCAGTTACAACATCCATGACAAGGATAGATAATGAAATTTTGGCAGCTATAGCTGCTTTGAAGGATGGAACGGTTCATTCCCTTCGAAATATTCTTATCATTTATCTCCCAAACAAGTTCCTTATGCTAAAATTCCGTCAGTTGGGGATCGGCTGATTGGAGAGGGACCTTTCCAGGGAGAAGAGCTATGCTGTTCCTATGATGTAGAAATACCATCTAGGCACTAAGGTATGGGGTCTGCTGACAAAGCCCAGAGATCTTCTTTTATATAATAAAACTTATTTTAGTCAAGGGGAGGGTGGTTAGGCCTTATAGTCCTTTATCCACTGTCTGTATACGATGACGTCCGCCTTTATAGTCTATGGAATTGCAACAATGCTAACTGTTTTAGGTTTATGCGTTTTGTTGCTGGTAGTGGCTCATATACTGCATCATAGAGCACTATAGCTAAAATAAAAATTTTGAACTATTACAGTGACTCTGACAATTCTTATTGTGGACAGGTACGAGTGAGTGAGCAAAAGGGTACGTCTTGCTACCGTGATTCCTGCGAGTCGGTAGTGTTGTGTTCTGGGATGGCTAATCATTTGTAGCTTCGTGATTATGTAGGAGAGCGAATGAGACACTATAGCTAGTCGGTTTTGGGAGTTTGGGTACTGAAGCAGTAGGTAGGCTCAGCCACAACACAACGTGGTCCTGTTTTCCTGCACATAGTTCTGTGTATGTGCAGAATCCCTGCAACAGGTGAATGCGTCTATGTAAGTAGCTGTTCGCATATGTAAATGGGTGTGTCCCTGACTGAATGAGTTTTTGACTAGGTGTATGTGTGTATATTTATGGGTGTGTCAGTACATGTGTGAGTAACTTTATAGGTATGTGAGTTTTGTGTATGAATACCTGTATGGGTGAATTTGTGACCCATAAGTTAAATTAGTAATATACATTTTTTATAAGTTTACAAATACATTTTATTAACACCTTACAATACAATTTAAACCAAACAATTAACAAATAAACATACCACAACTTATTTAACTATTTACAAATACACTTTTGTGCACAAGTACATCAGGAAGCACAAAACAAATCGATGTTTGAAAGCATCTTGCAATACTGTGAAGGGAAAAGAAGGTTATTGATAAATATCTGTACTGTAATGTTTGTGGTAAGTAGTTATCCAGGGGCTCTTCAAACACATTTTTAGTGGAAGCACTTAAAAACAATTCCAGAAAGGGGCCACAACTAAATGATGCAGGAGAAACTAGGTGCAGCAGTACAGTCCACCTGTACAGCACTCTATGGGGAACCACCATCATCTGCAGTCATTATAATACCACCTGCCTCCAAAAACGTCAGTGAGATCCTTACTCACATGCTAGCCACTGTACAAATGTCTTCTGTGGGTGCATTTTCCCTTTTTTACTATTCTCATGTTCCATACCCATATTTCAAAAGTGATGTCTGTTGAAAGCATCATCAATGAACACTGGGTAAAAAACTATTATAAAGATTGTAGGGAAAAAAAGACTTTCTACTATGTGTGTGTAAGTAAGTACAGTATAGAGAAATGTAATAACACCAACTTGGTTTCTAACTCTGAGCTGTGCAGAATATCCATGGGATAGCTTACATGACTTTTTGAGACAAACAAACAGTAACATAAGGGCACCAGATTCAAGACACCAGGAGTAGTTTGCTGTTGGATCCGGCAAATGTTTGCAGGTACTTTAAGCATAGATGTCCTTCATCTGCAATAAAGTAAATACCTCTTGGAGAAATTACTGATTTCTTTTTGGCAAAAGAATACCAAGCAAGATGTGCTCCTCATATTCATATGCTGTTTTGGGTAAAAGATGCACCTAAATTAGGACCAGGCACAGATGAGCCTATGCTTTCTTTCATAGAACAGTATATTACATATAGCATTCCAAAAGACACTGAGGAAAAAAGCCTAAAGCAGCAAGTACTGTGTTTCTAATCACATAGATAAGGACAGTACTGTCAGCAGTAATATTTAATCATTTTCTTAGCTCCTCTTTGAACCTTTATGTTTTTCATAGTCTGAAGTCAGTTGCTTCTTCCAAATTCTCTTTAAAAAATAAAGAAAAAGTGTGAAACTGTTTAAAAAAACCTTCTTATGAAACAACAGTACTTTTTACAAACATTTAAAAAGTACCCCACAAAATCCTCCCAGGAATGGTGACACCGTTTCTGACTACCCCTGAATTTCAACCTGCACTCCTCTGGGGTTTCATACTTACTGAAATGGGCCTCCTTTATGGTGGGATACCTCAACCTCTTCCCCTTCTCTAGGACCAGTAGGTCATCCCTCTCATCACCAGGAATATGACTCCAAAGACCAGCTCTCCAATTCTCCTTAGAGATCCTCTGTACCTCTAAAGCTACTTCATATGCCTAAAACCACCTGTCTATAGCACCCCCTCCTTAAAGTCAGGCACCAAGTCTCTGGGTATATGGACTCTTTCATCTGCTCCCACCATTTTTGCTAGACTCTAACAGATATTTGGCCTTCAAGTCCAGCTCCTTGACACTCAATTCATGAGCCAGCAAGACAGCCACGGTCCGTGCAGGTAACAGCGGTGGGGCAGTGGGGCGAGGTAAGGTGGGATTTCGGGGGACGATGCCAAGGGAAAATAAATTATTTATTTCATTTTCCCTCTGCATCGTCCCTCGAAATTCCCCCTTACCCGGCCCCACCGTCATTACCTGCACGGACTGCAGCTGTAGCAAGACCCTTTTCTCCTCCAAGGCTCTCTTAGCCTTAGCTTTTCTCTCCTCTGCAACCATTTGGGCCAGCTGTAGCCTCAGGTCCCACTTAGCCTGTCTGTCCTTGAGGTCCTCAGGAGACTGGGTTTGGGAGGAGACAGTACTTTCTGCAACAAATCCAATAGGGAACTCTCTCTGGAAGATCCCATCTCTCTTCTAGAGCCTTTGTATAGACATTTCTCTGCTCCTCTCCCACCCTCTCAGAACCACTTCCCTTTGGGGCCCTGATTCTGAGGTAAACTATAATCAGGGTTCTCTCTTCTCAAGAGTGCGAAAGTAGTCCACTTGAATCTCTTCCTGTGGTGCAGATTGCATTCTGCGGATGTCCTCCCAGGCTTTAAGGGCAAACTAGTACTCAGACTTGGACGTATAGGTGAGTAAATGGATGTGTGGGTGTTTTATGGGTGTGTGTTTCAGTGTTACAGTTACTGTCTGGCTATGTGAGTGGTGGGTACATACGTGCTTTTGTGGTCATGTAACTGGGTGTGTAAGTGCCTGTCTGAATGTGTGTGTCTGTGCATATTACATACTATTAAATTGCACACTATCAGCAAAAACCCACATCTAATTCCAAACAAATTCATTCATATTGGCTTAATAATATTACTATACTTTCAGTATACCATTTTTCTCTTTTTGCTTTTCTGCTCACTGTATTCTTGGTTAATGTTCCTAACTAAGCTCCCTTCTATTTTTCCTACTATTATAGTGTCTAGAACATTCTCCTAGGGGCCCAAATTACAGTCTGATTTGTGGCCGAGGGCGCACCGATGAGGGCCGGGTCGGTGGGGGGGGTGAGGGGGGTGGTAGAGCACAAAAATAATCAGTTCCTTTTCAAAAAATTACTTAACAATGCTTTATTTCGAAAGCAGATGCAACTTCAAAGCTACAAGGAGGACATTTTTATATTACCTTTATATCATCAAACAATAGCAATCTTAAGAGGCATTGCATGGTAATTCTCATTAACCAGATATTCAGCACAGGCCCAACGCAGCACAGGTTTAACTGAGTCAGAAAAATAGGTAAGTTAAAAAACAGATATGTTAGGAACTTATTTTACACTTCATGTCTCCTATTAATGTCCTGTAATCTGGTACTATGTCTGAAATGGCATACCTTAAGAGTTGATCCAGATGAAAGTCTGTAAGCTTATTTCTGAGTTTACTCTTCAGCAGTCCCATTGTGGAAAAAGAACTTTCACAAACATATGTTGAGCCAATCATACAAATTACTTTCTGGGCCACTGTAAAAGGAAGAGGAAATTTTTCAAAAGTCACAATTTTCCAGAATTCTTCTGGTGCCTGCCTCATAAAAGATGATTCAATAGCTGAATTATACTGTATGTGCTTGCGCCCTTTTCATGCCAATAAGTTCCACAATGTCAAGATTTAGTGCACTGACCATCCAGGTGTTTTCAACAAGCCTGAACAGAGGGGTGAGGGCTCTGAATTGAGAAAATCACCTTTTAATTTCCCCAGAAATTTCCTCGAGACATGCACCAAGGTTTAGCATTGACAGCATTTCTTGTGCATTTGGAAATCTTTGAGTCACAGCCAACAGTCTTGGGAAGTGGGTGAAGTCAGCATCATACAGTTGTTCTTTGAATAGCACAAGCTTACTTTCAAAGGAGTAAATAGCATTCATCATGGAGCACACAAGCTGCTGTTTGCTTTGCAGCATCAAATTGAGAGTATTGAAGTGTGTGAATAGATCTGTAAGAAAATGGAGCATTATAAGCCATTTCACATCCTTTATTTCTGGGAATGACTGACCTCTACTGTCTACAAACAGTTCAATTTCAGGAAGCAAAGCGATGAACCGCTCTAGAACTTTCACTTTGCTTAGCCACCGCACTTCAGTGTATATCAAGAGGTCTATATATTCAGCTTCGGAATCCTGCAGCATTGCTTTAAAAAGTCTATGGTTAATGGCTTTGGAACGAATAAAATTAACAATTTTCACTGTAAGTTTTAGAACGTTATTCAGTTCTCCATGCTTTAACTTTGCACACAAACTTCTTGGTGAATAATGGAGTGCTAGTCTGTCACAGTCTGTCCCGTGAGCTTCTTTTTAAGCTGAGATACAAAACCTCTGTCATAGCCTACCATGACAGGAGCCCCATCTGTTGTGATGCACACAAGAGTGTTCAATGGTATATGATGTGTTTCAAAGTATTTGCAAATGCTGTCCAGTATATCTTCTCCTCTTGTGTGCCCTTGCAGCGGTAGAAGGCACAGGAGCTCTTCTTTGGGATGAAACGATTGGTCCAAATACCTCACCCAAGCTAATAACTGGGCCACATCACCTATATCTGTGGACTTATCCATGACAATGCTGTAGAACAGTGATCTCTGACTGCTTTGATCACCTGCTCGTTGGCATTTTCACCCATTTCCTCTATTCTGTGTGCACATGTGGAATCCAATAGCTGGCTTTATTAATATAGTTTTCAAATAAAATTTCAGCTGCTGAATAGAAACATTTCTTCACCAGTTCTGCCTCCATGAATTGTTTCTTATGTTTGGCAAGCAAGTAGCATATTTTGAACGATGCTTCTGCAACAGCCTCAGATTCCTTCATATGGCAAAGGAAGAGCTTCTGCTGGGAAAGAAGCGATTGCTTTAATGATGCCACTTTTACAGAATGCAGTTTTGAATGCAATGAGAAACTCTAAGTATAGCCGGAGTGTCGAATTTTGTAGTGCCATTCCAGGTTCTATCTCTTAAGGACATTAACTTTCTCCTTTCAAAGCAAACAGGTGGCTTTCTCTTTTGGGCAATCAAGAAACAAGTACTCCTCTTACCATGCTGTCTGAAATGCCCAGTGTTCAATCTGTATTGATCTTGGTCTTTTGCAAAGCTTGGTAACTGGACTGTAGGCCATTGTGGATCCCTCCAGCTTGGTTATTACTGTGCAATAAGTAACAAGGACCAGGAATCAGATTTTCCGGCTCACGACCGATGGACTCACACCGCCTCACAACTGACACCGCCGATGGACCAACGCCACCTCACGACTAATGAACTGACACCGCCTCACGACCGACACCGCCTCGCGACCCATGGACCGACCCGCCTCACGACCGATGGACGAAAACCTCAGCTTACGACAAAAGGACCAACAATGCATATCACTGCAGACCTTTGAGAGCAACACCAAAGTAATGTTATTTGTTTAACCATACAACGTGATGTGTAAAAAGAGAGGCATGCACATTGAGTTTCAACATTTAATTGTAAACACACATATTGGCCTTGGCCCTTTCCCAGAGAAGCCTGTTATAAAAAGGAATTTTTGCAATTATGCTGCAAACAAGCCAGGTATCATAGTTTGATGGCTATAAGGTACCCCACTTGGCCACATCTAGCTTTGTCTGTCCACCCCAAAAGTGAAAGCAGCAAACACAGCGCCAAATTGTATAAACCAAGAAATTTGGGGGCATATTAGCAAGACCCACGTTAAAATTATCGCCGTTTTAGCGGCAGGAAACTGCAGCTAAAACGGCGATAATGGGCTTGCTAATATGCGTTATAGAATTCCAATAGAAGCCCAGGTTAGATGTGCAGGACATCTAACCTGGGCTTCTATTGGAATTCCATAACGCATATTAGCAAGCCCATTACCGCCGTTTTAGCGGCAGTTTCCTGCCGCTAAAACGGCGATAATTTTAACGTGGGTCTTGCTAATATGCCCCTTGTTTCCCAAATGCTCGTAGAAACTATGCCTAAAAAAGCCATTTAGAAAATACATTTATTTTTGTTTCTCTTTGAGGTAATTTGGGATTTTTTGAATTTAAAATCCACACCAGAGCAGTTACACTGTGTAATTTTTATCAGCCAGGGCTGCTCTGCTTTTCTGAACTGGTGCCCAATTATAGGATGTTTCAGGCTAGCTCAAGATTCTTTTCTCTCAATGTGTGGCCATTTTTCTTGGAACAAATCTGTTTCAGTTCAAACAGCAGACATGCTGTGTGGCCACATCATTCATTCAAATGTGAGGGTGTACTTCATAATTCCAAGCTGCAAGGAGGTAATCGCCAACAGGAACAAAACCAGTTCTGTGAAGCCTGTCTCTTGCTGGACACACATGACCTCTCTAAAAGCTATCTCAGATTTTAAGGGTCCTGCTAAGTATTTTTAATCTGATATATGTATTTACTCTTAATAAACACTGTCAATATTTTTATTTTTACTGAGATGTGTGTGTTTCTGACCATAGTTTGTCATCTCTGCCTTGTTTTGCCAATCACCCAGTTCCCTGCTCTTAAGTTCTCAGTTGTGCAGAGCGGCTCTACAACAAGGTGATCAGCAATACATCTCCTCTCTTACATTAAAAGTTTACAGGATGTGATTTATCTTCAGCTAATAACAGGGGTGTGCATAGCTGGCAAGTGTTCAGATTGCCTATGTGTGACATCTTCATGATTTCAGCATGCTAATTAGTGCTATTTTGTATATATTATGTGCCACACTTAAGAGTGACACTTAACCAGAGCACAGGGGAAGAACAGAATGACAGGAACAGACAGCACCGGGACAGAGAGAGAAAAGATGACACAGCTCAAAGTGAGCTAAGATAGAGTGACAGAGTCAATAAAGGCAACTGTTCCATGCAGTGATGGTCCAACACAATGAACTATAAAACAGTGCAAATATGAGCCAGCACCCTCAGCTAGAGCGAAAACATCTATAGATTAGTAGATATCTCCACTCTCAGCTGTTCACGGCAAGGACCCCACGCCACATCTACAAACTAGAGGTCATCTCTAGCACAGGCTTTTGTCCATTGCCCAGACCTAATCACATTTCAAGGATGCACAAAGGTCCAGAAGATTGGTTTAGGGGATGATTTGTAGTGATATCTTTCACCACTGATGGCCTGGTCTACGTACACATGAATGTAGCAGTCCATAGACAAATGAACCACATAAATGCATTCACCTTATTCACTTAACGTGGCTTAACGCCTTCTTGTAAGTAATGCCCCTATTCACGCAGCACTTAGCGTGAAAGGAGCATGCAATTGGTGTTCCGCCGCAACACCCATTGCTTTTTGACATTGCCCCATATTTACAAGGTATGGAGCAGCACCAAAAATACAACCAAGGAATACCTGGTCTTAAGCAGGTGATACAAGGAGAAATGTTTTATTTCTCCTCATATTTTGCTCTTTCCACATGTGCTGCCTTCTGCAGCACACATAGATAGAGTTGAATTGCCTGTAAAGATTGTTTATTTACAGGAAAGTGTCCCTTACTGCACATAAACAAATGCCCCTGCAGTGCAGGCACCCTAGCAAACTGGTGCTAGGGTGCCTGCGCTGGCGCTAGGCAGCTTTTTTAGTGCCAGCGCTAAGGATAACAAAAAGATGCACCGCATTTTTGTAAAGATGGCGCATCCCTACATTTTGAAGCTGTCAGAGCGCGACGGTACCAATTTTGGCGTAACACAGCGCTCCGCCAGTTTCTTGTAAATATGCCTCATGGAGTGTTTAGTTAGAGCAGGCCCGTTCAGCGTTAAAACTATGTTGGGTTCTGGGGCGTAGCTACGGGAGGGGTGTTTAGGGTACTACAACCCCCTCAATAAATGAATTTTGTGATAAATAGTTGGTGTAGGTGCTTTCAGTTGGGTATGGTGAGGTATCTGTCGGATTTCACCAGTAAGTTTTACATACACAGACAAAAATGCACACTCTCCCTCTCTCTGTTTGGAAAGATTTAAAAAATGTTGGTATTTCATTGAATTATGTACTTTCTCTCACATAATACCCCTACCAAACCGCATTCCTCTCCCTTTCCACTGCCCCTTTAGCCCCTCTTGTGCACCCTACTTGTCATATAATGTATTTCAATATTATGTGGCAGCTGATTGTTGGGAAATATGAAGCTCACCCTCCCCAGTCTTAATTGATCAATCTACGCCCCTGGTTGGGTCTCAAATCCACGATGAAAATTGCAGAAAATTACAATGCTACTGAACAGGCATTAAGAAAACAAAGAATAGACATTCAAGTAACCAAAGATGGGAAACGTTATAAATATCCCATGACAACGAGTTGTACCTCAAACACAGCAAGGCTCTTCCTTGCTAGCAGAAAATGTTTTGTTATGGTGTGAAAAAGCACTGCCACATGTAGCTCTGCCCAAGTACCACCTAATAAACATACGCAACTGGAAGCCCATGGAATAAATAATAAATGGACAACAAAGAAAAATCCCTTCTGCGGGTGATCTGAAGGTACTGAATCCTATATGCTGCACCAGATTACCTTGCCCACTCCAACTGCATTTACATGTATTACAATTATGCGCACCATACCTGATATGCCAAATAGGCTGCCAAAGAAGCTGGTCTGCGGCAGAGAGGAGGAAAGCTGGCTAGCCCCCGGCTGCAGTCCTCAATGGCAGCGTGATGAAGGAGGCTCCGGGAGAAGATGTCATCAGGGAAGGCGGTGAAGAGTGCTGGCTGCAGGCAACATGATTTGGGCAGTAGGAGGGAATCAGGATGGCCCATTGCTGCAGTCCTCAATGCCCAATGCAAAAAGAACAGTTGATGGACAGAATGCTGCACAATGTCAAACATTCACCTCAGTACAGATATCTGGGCCTCAGTCCATCGTTGTTTTGCTCCCCATGCCATTCCAGTTTAAACCCAGCTATATGCAAATCAGTCTTGACCCTGTTCCCCATGGGACCAGTCCAGCCCGAACTGCCAGGCCAGGTTCTTCCTCGACTGGAAACAGGCATCCTCGGACCAGTTTCGGCGTATCACCCCTCATCAGTCTGGCTAGCTTGACTCCAGTGGCATGGAGAGCACAGGACCCACATTTGGGAATACCCGTCCCACTCGGGGTGACCAATGCAAAAAGAACAGTTGATCAACAGAATGCAGCACAATATCAAACTTTCACCCCAGTACAAAGATCTGGGCTTCAATCCGTTGTTTTTTTTGCTCCCCATGCCATTCCAGTTTAAACCAAGCCATATGCAAATCAGTCTTGACCCTGAACCCCATGGGATCCTCCAGCCCAAACTGCCAGGCTAGGTTCTCCCTGGACTGCAAACAAGCATCCAGGGACCAGTTTCGGGGCATCACCCCTCATCAGCCACCACTTCAACCACTTCCTAATGGTCAGAATTTCTTTAACCCTTTCAATGTTATCTGTGAAGAAGCCCAAGTTTTTTTGTTTTTTTTGCAACTCCACAGCAGTGCTCAGCGTGGCCCCCCATGTCACTTTGTAGTGAATATATGGTTTTACACAGGGTCTGTAAGTGTGTTAATGATGGTTTGTGTGGGTCTGTGAGTGATTGTGTCTATGTGTGAGTGGGCCTGAGAATGGGTGTGTGAGTCTCTGAGTGGGTCTGTGAGTGGGTGTGCAAAAGTGTAAGTGTGTCTGTGAGTAGGGGTGTGAGTATGTGGATGGTCTATGAGTGGGTAAGTGTCTGAGTGGGTCTGTGAATGTGTCAGAGTGTGAGTGGCTCTGTGTCTGGGTGTGCTAGTCTGTGAGTGGGTCTGTGACTAGGTGTGTAAGTGAGTGAGAGGGTCTGTGAGTGGTTGTGAGAGTCTGTGAGTGGGTCAGTGAGTAGGTGTGTGAGTGTCTGAGTGGGACAGTGAGTGGGTACGTAAGTGTCTGAATGAGTATGTGTGTCGGTGCAAGTGTCTTAGTGGGTGTGTGAGTGAGTGGGTCTCTGAGTGGGTATTGGAGTGTCTGTGTGAGTCTCTGACTGGCTGTCTGAGTATCTGTGAGTGGGTGTAAGAGTATCTCAGAGACTCAGAGTGGTTGTATTTCTTTTTATTTACAGCCGAATTCATGAATCCACTGCAATTTTACACGGGGGCGCTGAGCATCACGGTAGATCCATGAATTCACGTATGTTGGGAAAAAATACAGATAGGCCAATTTCTTTTCAATCATGGCTCCCACATACACCCCTATATTGCACACATGGGGTCAGGATACCTCTATCCTAACCCCTTCTATTCCGTTTTTTGGCAATTCTCACAACTTTCGACCTTTCCCTCATATCTAAAATGGGGACCACAACTTTCTTCTCAGGCAGCAGCCAGGCAATCATGGCATTGCTGGTGGCACGTGAATCCACAAATTCCCCCGCGGGGATCCGCGAAGAGTTTGCATCCCTAGATATCTATATATTTTTTTTATTATTAGCTCCTAAATTTCTGAATGGATTTACACCAAATCGCAAAACGCAAGCTTTCTGGGCCAAGGTCTAGCTTTCTGTCAAATTTGGTATAATTCCATTCAGCGGTTCGGGCTGTAGTCTTATCGAAAATCTCTATGATAATTAACATTAGAAAACACTTTTTTAACCCCTCTTTTTCTCTGCTCCTGCTTGACAAATCACCCTGAAACTTTCCATGCACAACTAGACAAAGTGGAGCACTTTTTTGGAAAATTACATGAAGATTCGACAAACAGCACTAAAGTTATAAGCAAGTCAGAAAAACCAGGACCTGATATATATATATATATATATACGAGGTCCTGGTAATATACATTATTACCTACTATGCAGTTATCGTTGGGGCCTAGTTTCCGATGGAAAAGCGTTTTTTGACTTGCCTGTATCTCTGGCGCCAGTTGACGAATCTTCTCAAAATTTTCCACACAGTGTCGTAGTAAGTCAATTTTTCAGGGTGATCCGTCAAGTGAGGTCTGAGAAAAAGGGGGGTCAAAAAAGTGTGCTTTCCTATGTCAATTCCCATAGGACGGAAGGTCACACCTACATCCCAAACCGCTTACACCAAATTTAGCAGAAAGGTAGATGTTGTTACGCAGATTGTTCTTTTTGTTATTTGGTGCAAATCCGTTCAGTAGTTTTTGTGAAATTTAAGATGAAAATGTTTGTGATACCTATGGTCACGAAGCCTTTGTGAAAAAAGATGTGCTTGTGTGGGGAAATGCACAGCCCTGATTGGATGCCAACACTTCAATCAGGAATGTTGGCAGCCATCTTTTAATTTGGCTTCACCGAGTCCCAAAAGAAAATTGAAATATAGAAAAAGGGGCAGGGTAGGAGTATTCTGACCCCCAAGCCAATCTAAAAAAGCATTTTTTTAAAAAATTGTGTCACGAGGTCACGACAAATTTGCAAATTTGTGGTAAAAATAAAAACGTGTCATAGTATATTGGCTATTTCTTGAATCCACTAGTCAGGAAACTGCCATCATATTTGAAAGATTCAACAGACTTTCTTTTTAAAAAATTATGACGTCAAATGGGAACAAAATATGGTGCTTGTAACATTAGATATATCTACACTATATACGAGTATCAGACACGGAGATGGATTACGAGCTGCTGAACATTTCCTGAGGATGAAACCAAGAAGATTTGTATCCCACAATCAAATGATTTTAGAAATGATGGAATGCTGCCTGAAAAGAAATATGTTTTTATTTGACAATGAACTGTTCCAACAAGAACAAGGGACGGCGATGGGCACCTGCTTCACCCCCAGTTATGCTAATTTACATCTTGGCTGGTGGGAGGAGCAGGTGCTTGGGGTTCCTAATATGGAACATTGGACTGACAAAATTTTAATGTGGACAAGATTAATTGATGACGTCTTTGTGTTGTGGCAGGGCACAGAGACGGAAGTAGATCAATTTATCTGTGAACTGAATTCAAATGACTTGAACTTGAATTTTGTTGGTCATAAAAGCAAACAGTCAATAGAATTTCTTGACATTAAGGTTTGGGTGGAGGGAGGAAAATTGGAGAGTACGATCTTTAGAAAACCGACAGCTGGAAACACCCAACTCCACTCATAAAAAGTATCCCCTTTGGGGAATTCTACAGAGCAAAGAGAACATGTAGTTCCACACAAGAATATATGAGAATAGAGGAGGAAATGAAATGTCGCTTCTTGGAGAGGGGATACCTGACCTCAATTTTAGAAATAGCATCAACTAAAGCTAGAAACCTGAACAGGGAGAAGGTACTCTTCCAACCTTCTAAAACTATGCTGAAAAATAGAAATCAGGACAAAAGAAACACACACAGATTCATAACGACGTATACCAACAGTCATAAAAAAATCAGACAGATTTTTAAAAGGCACTGGCACTTTATAAAGGAAGACTCGATAATTGGACCTGAAATTAAAAAATATTCCGAAATAACATTTAGGAAATCCAAGTCGTTGATAGATTATTTAGTCAGGAGTGACTATCGGGGAGGAACCCCCGCAAACATAGCTGAGACAGAAAGAAGGATTCCGAAAATGTTTTAAATGTAAGGCATGTAAACATGGGGAGAATATGACTTCTCTCCATACACCTTTTAACAAAACTATCAGAATAAGAGGATTTTTAACATGCAAGACAAGTTTTGTGGTTTACATTTTAAAGTGCCCTTGTTTGAAAATCTATGTGGGAAGCACTACACTCCCAATCTACAAGAGAATTTTACAACATAGAAGGGCCATTGTAAATAAAGATCGAAGCTACCCAGTAGCAAGGCACTTTGAGAAAGAACATCAAAGTGATCCGGCCCTTATGAGATACTGTTGCATAGCCCAGGTACCAAAGAAGAAGAGAGGAGGGGATAGAGAGAGGGAACTGAGAAAACTTGAAACCTACTACATCCTGGAATTAGACAGTAAGGAACCTAACGGTTTTAACATGGATGTGTAGATGTTTACATGCCTATATTGAAAAGAAATTTTAAATCCTAATCTGCACTGACATCAGTAGAAAGCGAAACATATAAAAACACAGGGAAAGAGATATTTGGACACTCATTTAGGGGTATTTGAGGATGTAGGAAGGATAGGTAGCACTAGCACTATAGAATGATTCTTACACTATAATATAGTGACTTGGCAGCTTTTAAACTATTTTTTATATAGTGAGGAAATATACAAAATCCCTTTAGTAAGGCAAATAGGGAAGTAGTGTTTAACTCGAAGTATAAGTAGCATAAGCAGTCTAGCACTTTATATAAACAAGAAAAAGCACTTAAAAATAAAATGAAAAAAAAAGCACTAGCACTTTAAGAAAAATCGTTGCACTTTAGTCTACAGAATACATTTTGATGACAATCTTCTTGGCAGCTTTAAGGAATAGGAGGTACACTTCTGCTTGTCTGGGGCATTCTTAATATAAAATTTGAAAAATTGAAATCTTTAAGAACATGCATGTATGTATGTATATATATGAGATTTGAGCGTATATTACCTGTGAAAAACAGCTCTTCTAAGAATCCAAATTAGGAACTTTCCTATTGTTATTGTATAAGGAAGTAGCACCAAACATCATGTATATTCGTTATACGAAATGTTTCAAGATGGCCACCATAGGAACCATGAAATTGAGACTGTGGAAAGAAAGCAACCTTGTCCTCTGTCGATGTTTATGTTTTCACTTGAGGAGGTGTGTATTTAAAAGTAAAATTGTGTTTGGCTTGTCATCGTGAACAAGACCGTATGTAGCGGTCGGAACGCGTAAGATGATTTTATTCAAATAAACTAAGCCAGATTAACAAACCTACGGAGTGCCGGACTTGCTTCTTGACAAAAAGAGAGCGACTACAGAATATATATATATATATATATATATAAATATATATATATATATATATATATATATATATATATATATATATATATATATATATATATATATATATATATATATATTTCTATATACATATACATTAGCTACTAGGTAGTTATGGTTGGGACCTAGTTTCCGATGGAAAAGCGTTTTTGACTTGCCTGTATCTCTGGTGCCGGTTGACAAATCTTCTCAAAATTTTTCCCACAAAGTGTCGTAGTAAGTCAATTTTTCCGAGTGATCCGTCAAGTGAGGTCTGAGAAAAAGGGGGGTCAAAAAAAGTGTGTTTTCCTATGTTAATTCCCATAGGACGCAAGGTCAAACCTACATCCCAAACCACTTACACCAAATTTGGCAGAAAGGTAGAAGTTGTTACGCAGATTGTTCTTTTTATTATTTGGTGCAAATCCGTTCAGTAGTTTTTGTGAAATTTAAGAAGAAAAATTTTGTGATACCTGTGGTCACGAAGCCTTTGCGAAAAAAGAGGTGCTTGTGTGGGGAAATGCACAGCCCTGATTGGATGCCAACACTTCAATCAGGAATGTTGGCAGCCATCTTTAAATTTGGCTTTACCGAGTCCCAAAAAGAAATTGAAATATAGAAAAAGGGGCAGGGTAGGAATACCCTGACCCCCAAGCCAATCTACAAAAGCATTTTTTTTTAAATTGTGTCCTGGGGTCAAGACAAATTTGCAAATTTGTTGTATAAATAAAAACAAAAAACACAAGCGCAGGCTCCCACGCTTGTGTTTAAAGAAATCCCCAGGTGGGCTAAAACCCGGAGCATATTTAATAGTATGCGCCGTGGGGATCGTCACCTCCCTGGGGCAATGAATTATAATAGTGCAGGGGGTCCGAACGGCCCTACACAGCCCTGGGGACCGCTACCTCCCCAGGGCATTGAATTATTAAAATGCGGGGGGCCCCCACGGCTTCCCTGCAGCCCCGAGGACCACCACCTCCTGGGGCTCAAATATTATAATGAAGGGGTCTGTTGCGGCCTCCCTGGCCCCGAGGACCATTATCTCCCCAGGGCTAAACTAAGCACTGGAGGAGGGCCACGCTGCCCCCTCCTTGAGCGATAGATGGCCCTAGGGAACGACCCCCCCACCCAGGGGCGGTGCCTTTATGTCCCGCGGTTCCCACCCCGTGACATAGCTGTTTGCTCTGGCTTGGCGGGAGCTTTCCCGCTCAAGTGAAACCATAGCAAACTGGTCTCCGCTTTTAGCGAGGAAGAGCATTTTGCTCTCGCTTGCTGAAGATGGAGCACAATTGCTTTGAAAGAGAGGGAGCTGCATGTTAGCAGCTCCCTCTCTGTCAAAGCAATACTGGCTCCCACAGGAGGCGGGGAGCAGGTAGGGACCACGGGCCCTGAGGCTCCCCCCACGGTCCCAAACAGTACAAAGTGAGTGCCATTGGTGGGACCAGGGCACCCACACTAGAGGCCAGGCCCCGGGGGATGAGGTCCTGGGGCCAAAATAAGCCAATACAGGCACTCAGTTACTCATACTAGTTATGCACATATACAGACACTTACACACCCTCTCATATACCCATACAACCACTTGCATACTGATTCACTTACTCATACATGTACAGACACACCTATTCACTCACCCATACAGTCACTCACGCAGCCGCTGACTCACTCATACAGTTACTCACACACAAACTAACTTACTCATATATGTACTAACACATGGGCTCACTGACCTCTACAGACACAGACACAAGCACATACTGTCTCATACAATCTCTCTCACACTCACCTATTCAGCCACTTACATAGCCATTCACTCACCATAGAGCAACTCATACAGCCACTCAGTCACCCATATATCCACTTACACCCATTCACATACCCATACAGCCACTCATATTCCCTCTCACTCACCCAGAGAGACACTTATATAAGTGTTCACTCACCCATACAGTCTGTGATGCACCTGTTCATTCAACATTTACAGCCACTGACACACCAGTACACTCACACATACACCCACTCACTCATTCTCCATTGCTGCCACCTACACAGACACTCACTAAGCCATACACAAACCCACACACCTACTCATTTACTCATACACCCACTAAGACACCAGTCGCTCACCCATACAAAAACTCACACACACCCTTTCACTCATGTTTACAGTTTCTCACACACCCACTCATCCTTCTATACTCCATATACACACCCACTGACAACACCCATACACCACTCCTTCAGCCACTTACTTTACTATCTATATATAACACTGAGTACATTTTGGAAAACAATTAGACGCACTGGATGATGTCATCAGTCAATCAATCAATCATGTCATTTATAAAGCGCACTACATACCCGCGAGGGTCTCAAGGCGCTGGGGGAAGAAGGGGGTGGTGCTGCTACTGATCGAAGAGCCAGGTCTTGAGGAGTCTTCTGAAGGCCAGTAGGTCTTGGGTCTGTCGGAGGTTGGTGGGGAGGGTGTTCCAGGTCTTGGCGGCGAGGTGGGAGAAGGATCTGCCACCGGCGGTCGTTTTCCGGATGCGGGGGACTGTGGCGAGGGCGAGGCTGGTCGGCGGAGCTGGCGCGTGGGGGTGTAGAAGCTGAGTCGTCTATTGAGGTAGGCTGGTCCGGAGTTGTGGAGTGCTTTGTGTGCGTGGGTGAGGAGCTTGAAGGTTATCCTCTTGTTGACAGGGAGCCAGTGCAGGTCTCTCAGGTGGGGTGTGATGTGGCTGCGTCGGGGATGTCGAGGATAAGACGTGCAGAGGCGTTCTGGATGCGTTGCAGCCGTCTCAGGAGCTTAGCCGTCGTTCCTGCGTAGAGGGCGTTTCCGTAGTCCAGCCTGCTGGTGACGAGGGCCTGGGTGACTGTTTTTCTTGTTTCGGTGGGGATCCACTTGAAGATCCTGTGGAGCATTCGGAGGATGTTGAAGCAGGATGAGGAAACGGCGTTGACCTGCTTAGTCATCAGTGATGTCCTTTAAGATGTCATCAGTAATGTCATTTGAGATGCCTCGAGTGATGTCATCACTGATGTCAGTGACCATGTCACGAGTGATGTAATATGTGAGGTCATAAGCAGTGCATTGCATGGGTGTGAGTTATAGTTAGCTGAATTTGCCCGAAAGTGAACCTTTTTGGGGACTACCACCTCCTCAGGGCTGACTTACACATGGAGCGGGGGCACACGGACCTCCCCACGCCCGGGGGAGTACCACCTCCCTGGGGCAAGATTTTTAATTGAAGAGGGAAGGGGACCTCATTGTCCTCCTCCCGAGCCGTTTTCAGCTCCGGGTGCCACCACCTCCAAAGGGCAGCCCTGTCAAAGCCAATAATGGCCCTGGGGATCACCACAGGGCCAGCTCCTACTATGTCCCGGGGTACCAACCCCTGGGATATATAGCAGTTTGCTCTGACTTGGCGGGAGCTTTGACAGCTCCAGCCAAGTCAGAGCAAATACTCTGCTGTCAGCAAGAGCCAACTGTGTTCCCGCTTGCTGAGAGCTGAGGTGTCCTCTGTTACTCTGCCTACAGAGATGCAGACAGGGAAACAGAGGACAATTGCTTTGACACACAGGGAGCTGCATGTTTAGCAGCTGCCTATCTGTCAAAGGAATGCTGGCTCCTGCAGGAGTCATAGAGCCTGCTGGGACTGCGTGGGCATTTAGGATCCCCTGTGATTCCCAATGGAGAGTCCAAACCCCAGGGGATGCGGTCCCCAGGGCCTAAATTGGCCCGGGTCTGGGGGCTGTGTGGCCCCCTCCCCTTTCAGAATTATATTTTTTAAAAGGGCAGGCCACGGTGGATGGGGTCCCTGGGGCCGAAATCAGCCTGGGGAGAGGGACCATACAGCCACCTACCCTTTAAAAATGTACAAAATGAAAGGGCAGGCTGTGGGGGATGGTGTCCCGGGGGCCAAAACCAGCCTGGGAGGGGGTAGCACAGGCCCCCTTTCCCATTCCAAACAGGTCTGGCTCCTGGGGATGGGGTCCCCAGGGCCAATATCCACCCAGGGAACAGGGGCCACGTGGATCCCCTTACCTAATAAAGTAATAATTATTTTAAAAAAGAGATAGTCTGGCAGGTCGCCTGCCCCCTTTCACACCATTCTGCAAACGCACCTGCTGGCTCACTACTGGTTGGGGGATAAAGTCCTCTTGCCTCCTGAGGGTCATTGAGGGCCAACTACCACTCCTGTTATCTTCAGTAAGTTCCACACAGTGGAATTGCTGAACGGTCAGCGGAGGCCTGCCCCCTTTCTCCACCACTCTGCAAACACACCTCCTTGAGCACTACTGGTTGAGGGATGAAGTACCCTTGGATGCTGAAGATCCTTGGGGGCCAACAACCCCTTCTGTTAACTCCACTAATTCCCACACAGCGGGATTGCTGAGAGGTCTTCAGAGGCCACATCCCCTTTCTCCACCACTCTGCAAACGAGTCTCCTGGCAAACTACTGATTAGAGATTGAAGTCCCCATGGATGCTGAGGGTCATTGGAGGCCAAAAACCCCTCCTGTCACCTCCAGTAAGTCCCACACAGCATGATTGCTGAGAGCTAGTAGGAGGCCTTGCCCCCTTTCTCCACCACTCTGCAAATGCACCTCCTGGCGCAGTAGTGGTTGGGGGATAAAGTCTTCATGGATGCCGAGGGTCCTTGTTGGCCAAGAACACCTCCTGTTACCTCCAGTATGTCCAAACCAGTGGGATTCCTGAGAGCTGGTAGGGGACCGCCCCCTTTCTCAACCACTCTGCAAATGTGACTACTAGTTAAAAAACCTTAGAAATTAACTGAAAAAACCAAAGGTTACTGTTGGACTTGGCCCTTTTTGCAGGGTCATCCCTAAACTTTTTGCCTTCCTCCTATACTTTTTCTGACCTGTTGGCTGTTTTATGACTCTGGGTACTTTACCACTGCTGATCAGTGCTAAAGTGCATATGCTCTCCCCATTGTAAATTGTGTTATGGATTAGTGACTCCATGATTGGATGATTGGTTTACTTGTCAGTCCCTAGTACAGTGCACTGAGTGTGCCCAGGGCGTGTAAATCCAATGCCGCTGGTGGGATTGCAGCACTGGTTGTGCCACCCACAGAAGCAGCTTGTAAAGTGTGTCTCAGGCCTGCCATTGCAGTGCCTGTGTGCAGCCTAGGGCTGCCATGTCGACTTGGTGAGTGCACCCACTTACCAGTCCCTAAACCTTCCCTTTACTGCATGTTGGTCACCCCTAAAGTAGGCCCTAGGGCAGGGTGCATTGTAAGTATAAGGTAGGACATGCCCTGGTGTGTGTGGCATGTCCTAATAGTGAATTACAGCCATTTTCGTTTTCACTATTGCAAGGCTACCTGCTCCCCATAGGCCAGAATGGGCAGACTGACTATTACACCTTATAGTCAGAACTGACCCAGGAACATGGTAGAAAAACGAATTTAGTATGCCTGAACTCAGAATGATAAAATACATCTTTTAGTGAAGTTGGTTTTAACATTCTGTGTTTGAAAATACCACTTTTAGAAAGTGGGTATTTTCTTGCCTAAACTTCCAAGCCTGCCTCTGCTAGGCTGTGTATTCCTTGTCTGGAGATTGAGTGACAGGGGCTGGGGTGGCTACAGGAGACAGGGTGAGTCAGCACAGGGCTGAATAGAAAGATCTGCATCCAGAGTGGAGGGAGGAGTTGCACCTGGGTCTGAATAGGGCTGTGCCTGCCTTCCACAATGCTGGCTCCACCCCCTGCCGGGCGGCTGAGCACTCTGCCCCACTTTCTGAAAGGAAAGAAGGAGTCAGAAAAACAAAGTGCTCCAGGACTGACCAGAACTGGTTTTGGACTAGGCAGAGGCCTCTCTGCCTTCAGAGAACAAAGAGAAACTGTGTATAAAAAGGGGACCCAGACCCCTAGGAAATTAGATCACTTTGGGAAAACAAGAAGAAACCTTTGCTGAGGAACGGAACCAAGAAGAAACTGAGGAGAAGACTATCCCTAAACTAGAGGGATCTGCCTGCAGTGGTTGCCTGACTGCCAAAGGAAGGAGAAAGGACTTTGTGTGCACTTTTATTCAACTTGTAAAGTATCTCCAAGGGCTTGAGAAAAGAGCTTGCCTCCTGCTGAAGTCTCAGGGACAACAGACTTCAACCACCAGCTTCCCAAGAATCCTTTGGAAGTGCCTGCTGCTGTTTTGGGCCTTCTGAAGGGACTGCGTGTCGCAAGGAGCTGGAAGCGCGACTCAAGGGGGAGAAGCGTGTCGCCGTCGCAGCCGCTGCCGTCGCATCACGGAGATGACGCCGCTGTAGCTGACGCATTGCACCGCATCTCGAGAAACATCCCGCAACCCCGAAGAAGCGTGTCGCCGTCGCAGCCGCTGCCTTCGCATCGTAGATGTCGCCGCTGTAGCTGTCGCATTGCACCGCATCAAGAGAAGAGTCTCGCATCGAGGAAGAAGCGTGTCGCCGTCGCAGCCGCTGCTGTCGCATCGTAGATGTCGCCACTGTAGCTGACGCATTGCACCGCATCGAGAGAAGCGCCTCGCATCCATGGAGAAGCGTGCCGCCGTCGGAGCTGCTGCCGTCGCATCACAAAACATGGGTGTCGCCGCTGCAGTTGTCGCATCGAGCGGAAGCGTCTCGCAACGTCGGAGAAGAGTGTCGCTGCCAAAGCCGCTGTCGTCGCATCACGGAACAAGGGTGTCGCCGCTGCAGCTGACGCATCGAGTCGAGACTTCTCACAACATCGGAGAAGCGTGCCGCATCAGGAAGAACTTGACGTCTTTATTTCTTTGCACCAGAACTTTGTCGCATTTCCATCGCTGCAACATTGCTTGTTGTGGAAGCGTCCCGCATCGTAAGGTACATTGACTTAAAGTGTCGCATCTTAAGAACTGAACTGAACTAAGCTAAAACTACCATTTTAAGTACAGTATTGTGGATTTTTGTTGTTTATGGTCTTGTGTTAAAACTATATAAAGAATACTTATTTTTGATATAAACCTTGTGTGGTGTCCATCTGTAGTGTGTCACTAGATTACTGTATGTGTTCACAAATGCTTTACACACTGCCTCTGAGATAAGCCGGTCTGCTCGTGCCAAGCTACCAAGGGGGTGAGCAGGGGTTATTTTAGGAGTGTACCCCTTTACCCTGACTAGAGGCGAGGGTCCCTATTTGTCACAAGTACCTACCTGTGCCAACTAGAGACCCCCAATTCTAACAGTTACAGGGACGTTATAGTTAGGAAATAAAATTAAAAAGAACCTTAATAATTCACTAAAAAAACAAAGGTTACAGGGACGTTATAGTTAGGCTCAGATTGTGCAAGCGCAAACCCATAGAAATTCAGCAGTTATAGTGACCTAAGCTAACTATAACTTATGCTCCAGCAATGCACTGCTTATGGCTTTACATATTACATCACTCATGACATGGTCAGTGACATCACTGATGGTATCTCAAATGACATCACTGATAACATCACTGATGATACCATCCACAGAACCACTGGCACACCCACTCACACCCCCATACATCGTAAACCCATTCACACACCCATACAACCACTCATATACCCATTTACAGACCCATACCAGTACTCATACAGCCACTTACTTCTCCATAGACCAACTCAGCCACTCACTCACTCAGTCATACAGCCACTCACACAACCAATGAATAGGCCCTGGTGGAATTTGTGGAGTTGTGCTATGCGCAACTCAGTGAAGTTGTAAAAAACTCCGCTGCACTATCCGGAGTTCCGCTTCCGGGTGGAGTTTGCCAGCTCACCCGTTCACATTGTGATGGGAACGTGGAGTACATTCTTGCATTCCAAATCGCACACGATCGGCACCAAATAGTTCTCATTAGCGACCTCGCATTCCAAATCACACGGGAAGAGCACCAGGCAGTCCGCATGGGCGCCGCCATCTTATTTTTCTGCTCTCCGTTATGGTGCTGGGCCTAAATCTAAATCCCTTAACTGTTTAATCCTCCCCCTTTAAAATGTATCTACCCCTCATTTTTATTTTTTATATTAGTGTGTGTCTTTGTGTTTGTGTATTTTATGTTTTTATGAAATTATTTTCGTATTTTTAGTGACTTTCTGTATTTTGTTTATTTCCCCTTACTTCCTTATTCATCCTTTCCCTTCCTTTTCTTTTTTTTCTAACCTACCCAGCACCTTGGCAGAGGGAGGATGGCTTAGTTACAGGAGACATTGCCACCCAGGTGTGGAGACCTGGGTGATCTTTGGTGAGAAGGAGGTGGCAGCACTAGTTTTTTTATGCAGCACCACCTCTCCTCTATGCTAGTAGCAGGCGGCAGGCCTGGCAGTGGAAACCCCCTGCAGGAGCAACGTCTGCACTGGGGGAGGGTGCGTAAGGTACACCAGCCAGGTTCAGTGCACCGTCCAGCAGCTGATGCACAGGTGGGCGGATATGTTAGACCATGACCAGAACCTGCTCGACCTGCTAGGCGTCGAGATTCCAGGGCTCAGTGAGTAATAATTATTTGTTGTGTTTGTGTTCTACACTGCTAACATTTTTTTTCCAATTAGCATGCTGCTCACACACAGAGGTAAGTTACGTTTAATTTATGTTGGAATATTATTATGTGATCCAGTTTCAAGTTTCTGCTAGGCAGGTGCTCAGCAGTGCTACCTAATCGTACTCATCATTGGTGCTCACTTTGGCTGATTAATTAAGAAGCCATTGCAGACTGTCCTCCTGTCACCTTTGTTAATCAGTGAGAACAGTGAGTTAGCGTTCTATGACTTTGTTTATGTAGCTCGTACAGTCCCACGATAACAGCGATGAATAGTATGCATCTATGCATTGCAAAAAAGGGAGACTCAGTTGGTACATCAAGGGGGTTGAACTTGAAATTGAGAAATGAGAATAGAATCAAAGATCATTTACTACAGTGCATTACTTCCAAAAGTAGTTCTTTTGAAGGAAATTTGGAATAGGGATTTTAGGATTAGTATGAGCAACTCAACGACAGTCGATAGACCAGAAACTAGTACTATAGGTGACCTGTTTTAGAGAAGTACAATTATGTGACTGTGTTTGCCTGTCATAATAATTTTGTGGAGATTAACTGAATCACTAACCTGTTCTTTTTTTTATCTTATTCATTTCTTACATCAGAATCCAAGGACAAGAAGTGGGACGTTGTTGAGTGTCCAACAGAAGCTGGTCAGTAGGCGCTGATCACCAGCGCTGCTGCCGAGGGCTTTGCTAACCCCACTAAGTCCTATTATTTATTTATTATTTCCCTAATGCTAGGTTTTGTTATGATTGTTGTGGGCTGGAGGCTGGAATTGCTGGTGAAAAATAAAGTTTCTCTGATATCCTTACCTGCAGTCTTTCTTCCATGGCAACAAGGACGGGATACAAACCCACTCGTGCAAAGCATAATGGATTCAATTTTTGTTTAATTCCTGTTATCCCTGCATTATCTTTTTTTGCCTTATATTTCATGGTTTTCTTTTTTGGTAGCTGACTTTTTCCGGTCTCTAGTTCACTAAGTTATCTTCTGCTTTGTTGGTAATCTTTCCCTCTCTCCTATATATAGCTTGAGGCACTGTAAGGGTAAGACTAAGAATAACACATTCTTTGGTACTCTACTGTCTACCGTGAACATTGGAGGCCCAAGTAAGCTAGTATTATAATAATCACCATGTATGCTTGTGAGACGCTCTCTTTTTCCTGTTCATGCTCTAACATATGAGTTCACGAAAGAGTTAATAATATAACCAAAGAGGACGGCCAAGAAATATGGAAAAAATGACTGTCTGACATAAAATGTCTGGCACCTCGAAGGTTTGTTAAGAAAACCCTCACACACCAACCTGGTTGGTGTCATGCTTCATCATCGGGTCCCAGCTGGGTAGCCGAATGCTACCCGGCTGTGCTACAACACCTGTTTACAGTGGAGCGGGTTTCAAGGTGAATGTGAATGTGATGAAGTGAGTGAAATGTAAAAATACCTCCAGAATACTACCCGTTGCTTTTATTCGTGGTAGTCTGGGATATAGTTAAAAAGAGACATGAGAGTGGATAAGAAACTACTAATATTCTACGTAGTTGGTTATATTATCCTTAGGTCGACATGTTTCAGCCCTTAACAAAAATATACGGGCTTTCTTCAGGACCTCTCAAATAAGTAAATGTGAGTGATGTGAAAAAGTGTGATAAAAATTATTACCACATGAAATGCATTTTTAACACTCACGCTAAGGAGTGCTATTTATGCGGCAAGGACTGGCGATGTGTAGGTCCTTTTTAAAATGTAGAATACCTGTAAGGAAAAAGGCATAACACAAGACGAAATAAAAGAGAAAGAAAAACATTAATTCCACTATTTATGATCACACTGGTCTTAATATACTGTGCTCACTCCGTGCACTCTATCAATATCGCCAGTACTGGTGGTAAGTATCTTGTGTTAAATACTTAGCGAGGTGTCAGACAAAAATGTACCAGATGGTTTACTGTGTACACGACATAACACAACACACACATGCCATGCACATCGTACACTGGGTGAAGTGATTATACCTTCTCAGTTTGTCCTCTATTTTATTAACAAACCGGGGTTATGTTAAATTAGTGGAATTCACCCATGCAAGCTCTCGCGCTACTGTTGCGCTGTGGACATGTATCATGATACTCGTATTTGTATTGCCAATGTCTCTCTTGAGAAATTTCGTGCTATTGTTACGTTATGAACATGCCTTCTAACACTGGCGCTTATGTGCCAATTTAAACGTCTAACGACATATTTATCGTATAATTACATTAATTCATATGTAGACGTTCTTATCTGGTCCAAGAGGGGGAAGAGGCACCTCTCTTACTTCACATACTACGGAAAATAGGGATTAAAAACGGAAAGAAACTCTTAATGAACGCTAGATCTAAACTGCCCAATAACTGAAACTAATCGTCAGGGCGTACAGCGGTATATTGGAATTATCTTACTTTATGTGGCGGCGTCTCCCTCATACAACCTAGAGCATGTCCCCTGGAGCAGGCTGGTAACCGCAAGGGCGTTTGAATAGTGTATATATCGTCTAGATTCCGGTGGTCGGACTAACGTGCGCGTCATCACGTTGTGAAGCGTGTGACGTCGACAATCAAGAAAAGACTAGACCGTCGCTTTAGGGATGCTAAAAGCTCACCGTAATGCTCGTCAACACGTATGACGAAAAATAGTGTGTTAATTTTGGCGCATGCGCAGTTAGAAGTTACCGGGTTATTACAATAAAATTCAGCAAGTTTACTGAATAAATTTATATTATGTTCCCGAGGGAGTCCAAATTGCCCTATTCGGTTAATCGCAACTCACATAAGAAACCACACTATGAAAAAGTTTAAGGTATAAAAGGTTAAGGTATAAAATATTGACCTTTAGGGATGTATATCTAGTGTGCCTAATTGCGCCTGTACAGTGTGGAAAGTAATTATTTAAATAACTTCAGAAAATACAATCACAAGACAACGTTATTAATCTGAAACTATATTAATTAATTAGAAACGCTGTCCTAGGCTTGAACTACCTAATATGCTTAGTATTCAAAAGGGGAGGGGGGGGTGTTTTTTTTTGACTAAATGTTCTGGCAAATGTGTCATTCAATATTAGATAAGTCTACAGCCTATCAATGATAGCCATTATTCTAAGGACTTGGGTTCCCATAAGTAAATAAATAGTCATATTGACTCGATGTAGGTAGGGTGACTACTGTGCGAAAGAATATGTTGTTAATCTCTCTCTACTCCCATATCTTTAGGGAGTTGACCTGGTAAAATACACAGTATATTCCCAATTTCAATGATTAAGGCAATTCCAGGGTATATTATCATTCAGCCCCTGGATATGGGTAGACATGCGATATATCCATCTCTGCTCTTTATCCAGCAACTCTTGTTGAATATTAGTTGTTTTGCAATCTAATTGTTCAATCACTACCCACTGCATATCATTGGGGGTATGATTCTGTTCAAGATAGTGATTTGTCAGGCGGGATATATTGCGCTTACAGCGGATGTTGCTCCTGTGTTCAACAATTCTAGTTTTCACCTTGCGACTTGTCATTCCGACGTACCTTAAATTGCAAGGGCAATTTATAAGGTATATGACATTCGCCGAATTGCAGTTAGTATGTCGACGAATCATCCATGTTTTCCCCGGTTCTAGACTGAGGGTTTTGGTGGTTTGAGTTAGATGACATACACTGCAATCACCACACGGGTGATGTCCAGTTATCTTAGGTAAGCCCCATGCATTGATTATTGTGTTTTCTCCACAGTTCTGCTGTTTTAGGGGTCTTGTATGCACCAGACTAGCCTTCAGACTCCTCCCTTTTCTGTATGAGAATAACGGCTTTTCCCATTCAAAATTGCCTGTATTCAATATGGCCCAGTGTCGTTGTACTATTTTTGCCACCTGGTTGGACACCGGATTATATGTTGTGACGCAAGTTAGAGGTACTTTGGTCTCAATTTGTATTTTAGGTTCTAACAGGCTTTCACGATTTTGATTGCGCGCTCTTTTCTCCGCCTTCGTGATTATTTGGTTGGGGTAGCCCCTCTTATTGAGTTTAAGGGTCAATATTTTTGCCTGTTGTTTGAAATCGTTTAGGTTATTACAATTCCTACGTAGCCGTAAATATTGGCCGTAGGGCAGATTCTCTCTGAGAGGACGTGGATGAAAGCTTGTGTAGTGTAGTAATGAATTCCTCGCAGTTGGTTTGAAATGTGTCTTGGTATCCAGAACACCTTTGTTGTGTGAGATCTCAAGGTCTAGAAAAATGATGGTCTTTTTGCTTATCGTGTTTGTGAATTTCAAATTCGGATCACACTCATTGATCCATAACAGAAAGTTCATTAATGAATCTTCTGTCCCTTCCCAAATGAGGAACACATCATCAATATATCGTTTATAAAAATGTATATTATTTGTAATCGATGTGTTATTCAGCAGGAATTTGTGTTCAAAGCTGAATACATAAAGTCCCGCTACACTTGGGGCAAATGTACTCCCCATAGAAGTGCCAAACGTTTGTTGATACAGTTGGCCTTCAAATTCAAAATAGTTATGCTTCAAAGCAAGTTCAGCACATTTCAGAATAAATGACTTCGGCGTTTGGTAATCCCAGTTGCTGTTATCTAAGGACATTCTTAGTACCTCCAGAGTCTCATCCTGCGGGAGGCTCGTATAGAGACTCTCTATATCTAAGCTTACTAAGAAGCTTGTTTTGGGATTGAATGTTAAATCTTTAATTTGTACTAAGAGATCTTTTGTGTCTCTTAAATATGTTGCAGTACCCTGCACCAGTGGTTTGAGAAAAAAATCACAAAAATTGGAAAGAGGCTCTAAAATAGAGCCAATGCCGGACACTATGGGGCGGCCTGGTGGTGGAATTGTATTTTTATGCACTTTCGGGATTGTGTAGAAATAAGGAATTCTCTCCTTTGAAGTAGTTAAGTATTGGGCTTCCTTTTTACTGATGTGGCCACGGTTTTCTGCTTCTGCGGCCAATTCCTGGATAGTTTCTTTCAATCTAGGTGTAGGGTCCTCAGTGATCGGTTTGTAGTTCCGTCTATCAGACAGCAAACGTAGGCATTCATCTCTGTAAACTGTCTTATCTTGTAGAACAATACCTCCTCACTTGTCCGCTGGTTTTATGACCACAGTCTTGTTTTCTTTCAGTGTAGTCAATCCATCCCATTCCTTTTTGGTCGTATTTTTAAATGTCTTATTTTCTGACAGGGCTTCGATGTCTTTGAAGACAGCCTGCTCGAAAGTTGCGATTTCCACTGGTATGGTATAAGGTGGTGGTATAAATGTGGACTTTGGTTTGAAATTCGTATTTCCTTCCTGATGTTCATTAACCTCATCTTCTTGTTTAGAAAAGAAAGCTTTTAATTTCAACTTTCTGAAAAATTCGGCCATCTCACAATGGAGGCGGAACTTGTCTAAGCGGGGCGTGGGAACAAAGCCTAAGCCTTTATTTAGTAAGTTCAATTCTGTTTCATCCAGTACATGTTGGGAGTAATTTGTGACTAGGTTCTGCAGGTGGCGCCTGTTGGAATGGCTGTAGTGGATATTGCAATGCCATTTGTTCGCTCTTCCTCGTCCTCCTTTTTTGTTCTGATAGCTACTAGAGCTAGAGCCGCTGCTGTTAGATGAGGCATCATCAGAACTATACGACTGTTCCCGGTTCTTTTGAAGTTGGAAATCTGGATCGGAATAAGGATATGATTTAACATATGAGAATTTCCTTATTCCGATCCAGATTTCCAACTTCAAAAGATGCCTCATCTAACAGCAGCGGCTCTAGCTCTAGTAGCTATCAGAACAAAAAAGGAGGAAGAGCGAACAAATGGCAACAGCCTTGGAATCAAGGCTATCCAGGCAATCATATGCAATATCCACTACAGCCATTCCAACAGGCGCCACCACAAATGATGTATGGCTGGAACCCGCCTTTTGCACCTCCACAAATTCCTTACATGATTCCTAACCAAAGGTTCCCTTTTTTAGGGAATGGCCGCGGCGGACGAGGAAAACGACGAAGACAAGCACAGGTACATTGGGAGGACGACTCCCAAGAGGGAGCATACACCAGGAGCAGGTCCAAGGAACAACGCATGGGACCGAGCACCAGCAGAACCTAGTCACAAATTACTCCCAACATGTACTGGATGAAACAGAATTGAACTTACTAAATAAAGGCTTAGGCTTTGTTCCCACGCCCCGCTTAGACAAGTTCCGCCTCCATTGTGAGATGGCCGAATTTTTCAGAAAGTTGAAATTAAAAGCTTTCTTTTCTAAACAAGAAGATGAGGTTAATGAACATCAGGAAGGAGATACGAATTTCAAACCAAAGTCCACATTTATACCACCACCTTATACCATACCAGTGGAAATCGCAACTTTCGAGCAGGCTGTCTTCAAAGACATCGAAGCCCTGTCAGAAAATAAGACATTTAAAAATACGACCAAAAAGGAATGGGATGGATTGACTACACTGAAAGAAAACAAGACTGTGGTCATAAAACCAGCGGACAAGGGAGGAGGTATTGTCCTACAAGATAAGACAGTTTACAGAGATGAATGCCTACGTTTGCTGTCTGATAGACGGAACTACAAACCGATCACTGAGGACCCTACACCTAGATTGAAAGAAACTATCCAGGAATTGGCCGCAGAAGCAGAAAACCGTGGCCACATCAGTAAAAAGGAAGCCCAATACTTAACTACGTCAAAAGAGAGAATTCCTTATTTCTACACAATCCCGAAAGTGCATAAAAATACAATTCCACCACCAGGCGCCCCATAGTGTCCGGCATTGGCTCTATTTTAGAGCCTCTTTCCAATTTTTGTGATTTTTTTCTCAAACCACTGGTGCAGGGTACTGCAACATATTTAAGAGACAAAAGATCTCTTAGTACAAATTAAAGATTTAACATTCAATCCCAAAACAAGCTTCTTAGTAAGCTTAGATATAGAGAGTCTCTATACGAGCCTCCCGCAGGATGAGACTCTGGAGGTACTAAGAATGTCCTTAGATAACAGCAACTGGGATTACCAAACGCCGAAGTCATTTATTCTGAAATGTGCTGAACTTGCTTTGAAGCATAACTATTTTGAATTTGAAGGCCAACTGTATCAACAAACGTTTGGCACTTCTATGGGGAGTACATTTGCCCCAAGTGTAGCGGGACTTTATGTATTCAGCTTTGAACACAAATTCCTGCTGAATAATACATCGATTACAAATAATATACGTTTTTATAAACGATATATTGATGATGTGTTCCTCATTTGGGAAGGAACAGAAGATTCATTAATGAACTTTCTGTTATGGATCAATGAGTGTGATCCGAATTTGAAATTCACAAACACGATAAGCAAAAAGACCATCATTTTTCTAGACCTTGAGATCTCACACAACAAAGGTGTTCTGGATACCAAGGCACATTTCAAACCAACTGCGAGGAATTCATTACTACACTACACAAGCTTTCATCCACGTCCTCTCAGAGAGAATCTGCCCTACGGCCAATATTTACGGCTACGTAGGAATTGTAATAACCTAAACGATTTCAAACAACAGGCAAAAATATTGACCCTTAAACTCAATAAGAGGGGCTACCCCAACCAAATAATCACGAAGGCGGAGAAAAGAGCGCGCAATCAAAATCGTGAAAGCCTGTTAGAACCTAAAATACAAATTGAGACCAAAGTACCTCTAACTTGCGTCACGACATATAACCCGGTGTCCAACCAGGTGGCAAAAATAGTACAACGACACTGGGCCATATTGAATACAGGCAATTTTGAATGGGAAAAGCCGTTATTCTCATACAGAAAAGGGAGGAGTCTGAAGGATAGTCTGGTGCATACAAGACCCCTAAAACAGCAGAACTGTGGAGAAAACACAATAATCAATGCATGGGGCTTACCTAAGATAACTGGACATCACCCGTGTGGTGATTGCAGTGTATGTCATCTAACTCAAACCACCAAAACCCTCAGTCTAGAACCGGGGAAAACATGGATGATTCGTCGACATACTAACTGCAATTCGGCGAATGTCATATACCTTATAAATTGCCCTTGCAATTTAAGGTACGTCGGAATGACAAGTCGCAAGGTGAAAACTAGAATTGTTGAACACAGGAGCAACATCCGCTGTAAGCGCAATATATCCCGCCTGACAAATCACTATCTTGAACAGAATCATACCCCCAATGATATGCAGTGGGTAGTGATTGAACAATTAGATTCAAAACAACTAATATCCAACAAGAGTTGCTGGATAAAGAGCAGAGATGGATATATCGCATGTCTACCCATATCCAGGGGCTGAATGATAATATACCCTGGAATTGCCTTAATCATTGAAATTGGGAATATACTGTGTATTTTACCAGGTCAACTCCCTAAAGATATGGGAGTAGAGAGAGATTAACAACATATTCTTTCGCACAGTAGTCACCCTACCTACATCGAGTCAATATGACTATTTATTTACTTATGGGAACCCAAGTCCTTAGAATAATGGCTATCATTGATAGGCTGTAGGCTTATCTAATATTGAATGACACATTTGCCAGAACATTTAGTCAAAAAAAACCACACACCCCCCCCTCCCCTTTTGAATACTAAGCATATTAGGTAGTTCAAGCCTAGGACAGCGTTTCTAATTAATTAATATAGTTTCAGATTAATAACGTTGTCTTGTGATTGTATTTTCTGACGTTATTTAAATAATTACTTTCCACACTGTACAGGCGCAATTAGGCACACTAGATATACATCCCTAAAGGTCAATATTTTATACCTTAACCTTTTATACCTTAAACTTTTTCATAGTGTGGTTTCTTATGTGAGTTGCGATTAACCGAATAGGGCAATTTGGACTCCCTCTGGAACATAATATAAATTTATTCAGTAAACTTGCTGAATTTTATTGTAATAACCCGGTAACTTCTAACTGCGCATGCGCCAAAATTAACACACTATTTTTCGTCATACGTGTTGACGAGCATTACGGTGAGCTTTTAGCATCCCTAAAGCGACGGTCTAGTCTTTTCTTGATTGTCGACGTCACACGCTTCACAACGTGATGACGCGCACGTTAGTCCGACCACCGGAATCTAGACGATATATACACTATTCAAACGCCCTTGCGGTTACCAGCCTGCTCCAGGGGACATGCTCTAGGTTGTATGAGGGAGACGCCGCCACATAAAGTAAGATAATTCCAATATACCGCTGTACGCCCTGACGATTAGTTTCAGTTATTGGGCAGTTTAGATCAAGCGTTCATTAAGAGTTTCTTTCCGTTTTTAATCCCTATTTTCCGTAGTATGTGAAGTAAGAGAGGTGCCTCTTCCCCCCTCTTGGACCAGATAAGAACGTCTACATATGAATTAATGTAATTATACGATAAATATGTCGTTAGACGTTTAAATTGGCACATAAGCGCCAGTGTTAGAAGGCATGTTCATAACGTAACAATAGCACGAAAGTTCTCAAGAGAGACATTGGCAATACAAATACGAGTATCATGATACATGTCCACAGCGCAACAGTAGCGCGAGAGCTTGCATGGGTGAATTCCACTAATTTAACATAACCCCGGTTTGTTAATAAAATAGAGGACAAACTGAGAAGGTATAATCACTTCACCCAGTGTACGATGTGCATGGCATGTGTGTGTTGTGTTATGTCGTGTACACAGTAAACCATCTGGTACATTTTTGTCTGACACCTCGCTAAGTATTTAACACAAGATACTTATCACCAGTACTGGCGATATTGATAGAGTGCACGGAGTGAGCACAGTATATTAAGACCAGTGTGATCATAAATAGTGGAATTAATGTTTTTTCTTTCTCTTTTATTTCGTCTTGTGTTATGCCTTTTTCCTTACAGGTATTCTACATTTTAAAAAGGACCTACACATCGCCAGTCCTTGCCGCATAAATAGCACTCCTTAGCGTGAGTGTTAAAAATGCATTTCATGTGGTAATAATTTTTATCACACTTTTTCACATCACTCACATTTACTTATTTGAGAGGTCCTGAAGAAAGCCCGTATATTTTTGTTAAGGGCTGAAACATGTCGACCTAAGGATAATATAACCAACTACGTAGAATATTAGTAGTTTCTTATCCACTCTCATGTCTCTTTTTAACTATATCCCAGACTACCACGAATAAAAGCAACGGGTAGTATTCTGGAGGTATTTTTACATTTCACTCACTTCATCACATTCACATTCACCTTGAAACCCGCTCCACTGTAAACAGGTGTTGTAGCACAGCCGGGTAGCATTCGGCTACCCAGCTGGGACCCGATGATGAAGCATGACACCAACCAGGTTGGTGTGTGAGGGTTTTCTTAACAAACCTTCGAGGTGCCAGACATTTTATGTCAGACAGTCATTTTTTCCATATTTCTTGGCCGTCCTCTTTGGTTATATTATAAATTTGCAGGGACAAGGACGGCCGTCCTAGAGTCCTAGCTCTTTACCTTTGTTTCACGAAAGAGTTGTCATGATCTCATGGACCCCCACCCCCCCTAATTTTGTGTGCTGTCTCATTCATTTCCATTTATTCAGTATACCAGAAGTTTCCATGACAGTGCAGCATGGCTGGAAAAAAGCATAAGGTCCCACTCCCATTGTATTTGCCAACCAACAGCATGTGTCTTTCATTGAGCATTATTCCACGCCTGGCTTGTCTAAGTGATATTTTTGCTAGAAAATACTGCAGAGGTGACCAAAATTTAGTGATGTATTACGGTTGTATTTTTTGATTGAAAAATTAAAGGATGGCATATCTGGTATCTAAAATATGTATAATGTTTAATTCTAGCCACACAGACCACCAGTGATGCCGGCTCCAGTTAGTTTCTGTTCTACTCCTTTGACTCACTGTATTTTTTAGGTGAGCCAGATGTTTCCCACCCATCATTCATCACCTACCTTCCCCGCCCATGGCATTTTGCCACCTATGATCAAAGTGCAGTATTGTTCAATTTGTGGCATCACGTGACTGCAGTATTGTTGGCTGTGCAATGTGCGTCTGCTGCAGTTAATGCAGCATTTACAAAGATTTCAATGCATTAGAAACCGAGCACACAAGGTGTGTTTCCCTTTGCCCAGTCAGTCACCTCTTAGTACTTCACTCCTTTGTTTTTTCCTAAGTTCTTCCTTCCCAGCCTACCAAAAAATAGGAAAATCAATTCTGGGCATGTGCCATATTTTATTTTACCATGTGAAATGTAGTGATTCCAGAATATAGTTCATGGTTTCTAATAACAGATTCATTTTACACCTGTTCAGATGTTTCCCTTTCGACTTCTGTCGACTAGTACAGTGACTGAATAAGCCAAAGATGACAAATCGATGATCGATGTAGTGACCCCTCTATTCTATATCAAATGCTCTACCCTACCCACCTTATCCCTCTACCCTACCTTGCAGTAGAGTAAGTTAAGTTTCCTTTTCTTACTTAATCCCCAACAAATTAATTTGTTGGAATAAATATGTGGTGGTGGGCGAGGCTAGTCAGTAAAGTGGAATAAGTGCATGATTTAATGTTAAGTCTGGTGTATGGGATGCACTGTGATTAATGTGCCAAATACAAGCTACATATCCCGTTGCTTTCTCTGAAGTGCAGTCCATCATTTTCCCTAATGTCTACTTACGGCAGATAGGACAATATGAATATCCACAGTTAATAAGTGAGGTGTGTGACATAGTATTTTATTTATTATTCATCTGCCTCTTTGGAGTCAGGGTAGATTGAGAAATGCATTTGGAGAAGAGCAGGGCCATTGGAATTAAATATAGATAATTGGCAACTACAGCGGCCCCAGCTGCAGACAGTAGCAAAATACCCGAAGCGCTGGCTAGCAATGAGCATGGCTCCATTATTTTAGTACAACAGACAACTTGCATTCCATAGTGCATAATACCGTATTCATTAATGAGAGGTGATTTATTTTTCCATTCAAAGTATCTGTTTATAGTTACTTGAAAAGCCTTTAAAAAAAAAATCTAATCTTTTTTTCAATCTGGTGTTATTCTGCTTTAATACTTTTCTGCCACTCAGTCAATGCTTTTTATGAAAGGCATGTGTGGGTAAAACAAAATTGGCCTTATAACTGTCCTAATCATAATCAAATCCCAATGGCCCTAGGAGACCAGCGATGTACTGCTCCTGTACCACCCACTAATTTAAAACAATTGTTTGCACAGAGCATTATTTGAAATTTGTCTTTGTTATTTTTGTTTTTCTCAATTTAGCTACTCCTGTTGGTCCACCCATAGGACCCAACAGGCATGAGATATAAGCCAGTCTATGGCAACAGAGGCAGGAGCAATTCCAGCAAGAATACCGGCGGCTGGTGGTCATGGAAGAGGAGGAAGAGGAAAGAAATGCCTCTCTGCTCGGCCCCAGTGCAGCTGGTCCCCCACATTTTTTTCTCCAGCCTCCTGGCCATCCCATCGCTGCTGCCAGTCAACTGCTGCCACCACCTCTCACACTGCCAACAGGCCATTGCAGTGGCTGGATACCATTGAGGGCCGGCTCACCATAATGGAGCAGAGCCAGGACTAGCTCCAGACCGACATCCATAATACCCGCTTCTAGCCCTTTTTTTAAATATTTTTTCTTTTGGTGGGAAGGATTTATGGTGGCTCAGTGGAGAGGGTGGGAAGGGAGTTGGGACCAGGCTTGACTTTCTTTGGCCATTTGGGACAATGAGGCTTGGGTCAGTCCAGATTGTTTGGAGAGATGGGTGGGCATGTTGTGTGGTTTGAGTGGGTGGGTATCTTTATAAAAGAAATAAAGATGAATTTATAGTTTATCTAAATGTATGCCTGAAGTAGTTTGTTTAACTTTTACTTTGCACTGCTGCTTTCTGTTTTAATGCAGCATGTGTATGTGCTTGTAAGGGAGAGTGTACCACTTAGTTATAGAGTTACACCTCTCTAACTATCTTGACCATTAGGGGGAATGCCGCCATGACCTATATTATCTACAGCAACCTAGATAAACAACAGTAACAGTTAGTTACTTACTTACTAAGTTACTCCATTTTAGTCTTACCTGAATATAGATAAAGCAATAACAGGGAAGGCATCACAACTACACAAGGGAGGTCCTACTTCAAGTTCTACCCAGGTGAGCTAAGCTCCAACTGTAGGATTAATCAACAAAATGATTATCCATCGTAGGCAACTAAATGGAAATAAAAAGTTAGTGGGTTATATGAAAGCTTTAAAGAAAACTGAAATCAGAGTACTACACATTGATAACACAACAAGTATTCCTGATAGTGATAAAATAACAAAAAATAATTTGGCTAATGGGGAGCTAGTAGTAACTTAGTTACGAAATCCTAGAGTCATAAAAATTGGACTCAAAGTCTGGAGTGGACAAGCTTAGGTTAGGCGTTTATAGTTAAGCAACACAAGGCCTTAATGATGAAGATGACTGGTGTTTCTCGATTTATATCTACAATATGGATCATTTTTCATGCGCGGGTGGGTAAGTTGGTGTTGCTTTCACCACATCTGCCCCACCAAGTGTGTGATCCATTAATGGTGTAAATTTAGCCACACCTCAATAAATTACACAGCCCAGGGTAAGAGGGTTAGGGGTTTGATGAATGGATGGGAAAGGGGATTTGGGGAGAGGTTTAGCAAAGACAAACACAACACAAGGACCACATTCATCTGGGCAATGAACAGCACATCATTCTTCATCAATCTGTTGTAGAAGGAAACGAAGGAATGAGTATGACAAAGTACAGTTAACTGCATTCAAACTGTCCTTCTGCCCAGAGACCCAATGTATCAGATATCTAAATGGTCTGTCTTCTAGGTTGGGAGTGAAGTGAACCCACCCACCCAGTTCTTCAAATATGATTGCTAAAAGAAAAATGATACTGTGCTGTAAAATTAGGTGGTGCATCTTCATTATCCTCGAGAATGTCCATCACTATTGGGTGCCTGTCTGGACTGGTCTGGTAGGTAAGCAGGACTGTTGAGCTCATCTTTCACCTTTCTTTCTTGCAGAAGACTAGATTTAGAAGGCCTACGGATTGTAAAACAAACTGTATTTTAGAGTCAAGGAGGAGGACCGAAGGAAATTAAGTTTCTTGCAGAGTGTATCACGAAGACTCAGAGGCAGAGCAAAAAAAACAAGAGGGGGACCAGAGTTTCACTTTTGCCTCAAGTCCAACACACACACACGCACAGCAGCATTTCACAAAAAGCACCTCTCTCCATTCAACATTGCTGAGTACTAGGCCTCAGACTCTTGGTTTACATTTGAACTGAAGTCAATAACTTCTTGCTTCTAACTGTTGATGAGGTAGTCACAGAGCTCCCAACCTGAGTTCTTCCATCCTCCTCCTGACTCTGAGTAACTCCGTCCCACACCGGTCATCATGACCCAAGCAAGATAGATATGTACACTGTTGTAGTGTTGAAGGACAAGTAGTGAAACAGAATTGCAGAATTTTGCATAGATTGTTGTCTGTTAACTAAAGTGACTTCTCTGGTCTCTGAAGAACCAGAAAAAAGGAGAGGACCCTGCAATTAAATCTGGCTAATTGTGAAAGGGCCATTCACCTCCAGGGGCAAAAGAATGATCGCCCATCCCTCAGGTTCCAAACTTTGCATATCAATCATCTCAAGAAAGTTCCAGCATTACAGTTCAATACACCCTCCCTCACTGTCAGCCACCACATGAATCATCAATCATCACTCACTATCACGGTAATCAGATCACTCATTGATGCAATGGTTAGTTGCTTGTTCCAATTCAAGCACTTAGGGGTCATTACAATAGCGGGCGGATTGCCACCGCCCGTATGGCGGTGGCGATCCGCCCGCCTACTATTTACCCCCGCCAAATCACGATGGCGGTGGGGACGCCGGCGGACGGAAAGACCGTCCGCCGGTTTTCCGCTGGTCGTACAGGCGACCGTGCGGAAAACGGCTTTAATATGGTGGCGGTGTCTGTGAGACACCGCCATCCATATTAGGATGTAGGCGGTGAGGAGCCTTTTCATGGCGGCATTTCCGCCATGAAAAGGCATGCGGTATTCGCATTTGGGGGCCTGTTGCGGACCCCCAGGATGTTGGGGGGTGGGGGGTGCACATGGGGGGTACCCATGGTTCCCCCCTGCATTTGCATGCACAAGGTGGCAGGCACCGCGCGGTGCCTGTCATGTTGTGCATGCAATAGCACAACATGCATTTTGTACATTGCGGCGGGTGCTGCTGACAGCACCGCCCGCCGCAATGTACAAAATGCGGGATGCGCCCGCCAGTGTGGCGGGCGCATCCTAATGTGCCTGGCGGGACCGCCGTAACTTCGGCGGGCGGTCCCTGGCTCCGTTGCGGTGGCGGGCGGACAAAGTCCGCCCGCCATCGTAATGGACCCCTTAGTAAGTATACTATCTCCCCTTTGATGTAAGCAACAGATTGGAATTTGACAGTCTTGTAAACCAGACGATTGTCTGGGGCTGCCATCCTAGATGATGAAAAAACAGAAGGATCATAGGAGTGGACCATACAGGTTAATTAATATTCGCTAAGTAAATTTGTAAAGGCCAATCACCTCCAGGGAAAGGATGATCGCCCATCTTTCAGGCCCCAAATATTGCAAATCAATCATCTCAAGAAAGTTCACGAATTACAGTTCAACACACACCCTCCCTCATTGTCAGACACCACATCATGAATCATCAATCATCATCACTGTAACAATTACTCTCTCACCATTGCAATAGTTGTGCTACCTCTTCCAATCCAAGCACTGGTAGTTTAGGTATTAGGTATTCATCTTTGATGCAGGCAACACATTGGAATTTGGTATTGGCAGGCACTCTTGTAACTCAACGATCTTCTGGGGCAGACCTGCTAGTGCTAAGTGATGCAAAAAGGGATCGGCAATAGGCATGTGAGGGGGGCAGGCATTGTCTTCAAAGTCATGAAGGAATTGTGAAAGCTTCTTCAATGCACACTGGTCCAACTGCAATCTAGCAATGTATGTGATTAAAAATGGTGGGGCTGAAAAATCGTACGCAAAAATAATAATGTTCTACTAGCTACTCTTTTTTTTGTTGCAAACGAGAAATAATAAAAAAGTTTTATAGGGGCACTGGCATACTTAGTCTGGGCAGTAGAGTTTGTCCTCAAACTCAGCTGGTTCACCCAGACGTTGATCAGCTAACACACTTGATTCAATTTCTGACCGATCGTCCTACTCCTCCTTCTGTGCTGTTTCTGGAAGGGTGTTAGGTGTGTGGTATAAAATGTTGGTACATTTTGATCATAGTCAATCTTTCCACGTTTTGAGGCTGTGGAATGGTACTTTTTACTGTAACAACTTGCCTAGCTACAATGAACACATGCTCAGCAGACACACTGGTAACAGGACAAGCCAGATACTTTATTGCCAGCCTTCTGAGCTCTGACCATTGGCACATCTTCCCATGTCAGTATATCAATGGATTTTGATCAACATATACCTCTTTTTGATCATCCATATATTCCTGGAACATCCTGTGAATGGTCATTGGTGCTGCCACTTGCTCAACCTGTTTTGCTATCGCCTTTGCACTGGCCTAGAGCCCTGTCGATTGAACCCAATCCAATGCAGAGGTTGGGTCCGGTCCTTCTGTTGCTGTTGTTGCAGGTGTTCTGGCTCATGGTGTTGGCTGCTGTGAAACAAGACTGCCCTCTCTGAAAGTTGAAGGCGGCACCCTAGACCTGCCGAATGGGACTCAAAGATCTAGCTGTTCTTCTTCCAAGTCTCCAGCTTGCTCTACAATCCACCTCTTGTATTTTAAAACATCCCCTTGGTAAAAAGGAATTTTTTGTACTGTGGATCAGGTAGTGTGGCACAGATGTACTCTTCGGATGCAATGAGGTCATGTAGCAGCCTTGTACTACAAGACAAGCAAAGTATTAATCTCTCAACCAAGAGATGCACTTCTGTGTTTTCATTCAAACCTGCGGGGCGAACCTTTCTGACACCTTCTTTACCTGGTCCTGTAGGAGATGCAACAACGGAATAGTTTGGCCCATCGTACTGTCCTCCTTGCTAACTTGCCATGTGAAAACCTCAAAAGGGAGTAGCATCTGTGTCAGGCACTTGACTAGGCCCTATTTGTCCGCATCTATGATCAAAGCTTTACCAACTGCATCCCCTCTTCTTTAAATGACATAGTCATTGATCTGTTTGTACTACTCAAACAGATGCTGCAACATGTAATAGGTCGAGTTCCAACGTGCTGGCACCTCCTGTATCAGGGCTTTAACTGGTACACTATTAGTACACTGAATAATCTGCAACTGCTTCCAGGCTTTAAAAGAATGGCTGAAATGAGTGCAGATTCTTCTGCAGGTGGTCAGTATGTTGCTGACTATGTCTTCTTTTTTAAGAAAGTCTTGCACCACCAGGTTGATGCAATGTGCTAAACACAGGACCCTGAAATAGCATTTGTCTGACATGTCCTTTACTATATTACTGCCATTGTCCGCTTGCAACAAATCCAATTCTGAGACTTCTGGGTCACAGCCATTCATACACTTTGCTGTTTAATTCCTCCAAGATGTTTACAGCTGTGTGTGATTTCTCCCTGGTGAACATGGCCACTGTTGCAAGCAGCCGAACACTCTTAAAAGTTTCTTCAGGGCCAAGACCTGAAGATATCTTTAGCTTTAACCCCGCAAAAGAGATCCAGTCTGCAGTGATGCACATGTAATCAGTCACCTGACAACTGGTCCATATGTCTGTTGTCAGGTAGATATTGTGAACAACACTTTGCTGCAAAGCTTGTCCAACCAACTGCAGCACATCGCGATGCATGCTGGAACAGCAACTCTGGCAAATGGGTCTGACTTGATGCTTTCCATTTCAGCTGCACATTGTACAAATGGGCGGTTGGGTGGTCTGCTCATAGGGCCTCTCCTGCCTAAATATGCCCAGAATAGTAGCCTGCATTTTCTTCTTTTCTGGGGCCACTGACACAGGCATCTTTTGAGAAGTAGCTGGTGGTGGCAGACTCAATGAGCGTCATGGTGAGGCAGTCACTGTATGCCGTGGTGTCTCTACCTCACTCAGAGTCTTGCGCAACTGTGAAGTCGCTGAGGTGAGTGATTCTGCTGCCACACTGCTGGGGACAGGGCTGCTTTGTGTGAAGATGTCAATCTCTTCTTCCTCATCATCACCCTCCACCATTATTGGACTTGTAGCTAATGTTCCCCGGCTCTCCTCACCACCACGACCATGTTCAGCTATTTTTTTTCAAGGTGCTCCTCCCACTTCATTGTGTGGTATTTTTTCATAGGGGTCATTTGGCCTCCATTACCATAATGTGTACCAGGCTTACCTCAACGAACATTTGTGTTGCAAATGCTGAATACTGCAATGTGCTCCCCCTCTTTGCTAACCGTAAAAAACTCCCAAACTGGGGAGAAGTACTTTTTTACTGTGCCACTGCCAATCCCTGAAGAAGAACTGGAAGTAGGTGGGCATGTCATTGATTGCTTCTCTGCTTCAACTGAGGTAGGGGTTGGTGCATGTCTCAGCTGGGGCTATGCAAATATGGGAGCTGGTGGCAGTGCTACCTGTGCCACATCCCTCGGAGCAGGTTGAATAGTAATGTCAGACTCCTCTGTGTCATCTTCCACAATAACTGCCTCGTTGCTGTCATCCTCCTCATCATCCCCTTCCGTAAGTCTAAGTCTTTCAGGAACTTCTCTTTTCCCTTGCCTCTCCTGTAGTCTCCTGGATTCTACCGGGGTCCACTCCATGTCCCTATCATCATCATCATCAGAAGTGGTGCTTGGACAAGGTGGTGGAGTAGTACTCTTCCTTTTCCTTGCTGGATATCTGGGAGTCAATGATTCTAAAAGAGGAGGTTCTTGCTCGGAAGGAAGCTCAACCTCCTGTTCTGCTCTAACATCAGGAAAATTACTATTTCTGGCTGCGGCTGCTGTCCACTTTTGCTCTGTTTCCTGAAATGATTGTGTACTACTTTGCAAAAGGGACAAATCCAATTCAACACCACTACTCGTCGGCGTTGACATGATTGCAATGGCTGTCTTACTGACAGACATGGTCCTGGACTTAGGTTGGGGTGGTGCTGTTGCTGCATGAGTGTTGCTACCAGCTTGCTCTCCAGAGGCCAGTGCAGCAGGCACAAGTTTACCGAAAAAGGTTCTGGCCGGCACACCAGTGGTGGAAAGTTGCTTCTTCTCACTGGCCATTTTCTTGGCAGCATCTTTCTTTGGGGCCATATTATTAAAGCTCTCAGTTGGCAGTTGCACCAGGCTGCACAAGCAGCAGTGATTAGAAGGCTGACGTGCGACTGCACAGGCTTACTGTTGGCAGTACTGCTGGTGATGTCTCTTCTCTTGTGCACCGAAAAGCAAATAAGCAAGAAAAACATTTAGTGTGAAACGTGGCATTGTTTACACTTTGAATTAGTACAGACTAAGGCATTATTAGTGTGATTGTTTTGTTAACTTAGGTAACCACATTAAAAAATCCAACCACACCACCATACCATAAATACCCATCAGAATATAACACACAATATACAGAATGATAGAGCTCTTTCCTTTATGTTCAATATATTCTAAAAGAGACACTTGTGGCACTCAGGTAACTAAATAGGTAAATTAAATATATATTTTTTTTAATGAATGAAGCTAGACTCTAAAGTGCACAGCTAAGGTGGATGGATGATGGATCGACCGAGGCAAAACTGGAAAAAATATTTCCAATTAAAAAATAAGAAAAAATTTAAATTACAGAAAAAATTACAAAAAATGTATATTTAAAAGATGTAAATTAAAAAAAGTCCTTTTTAAAAAAAAACAAGTAAATTAGAAAAAAAGTGGAAAATTAAAATTACAAAAAAATTAACAATAAGTGAAATTATACTCAAGTATAATATGAAACTGATATTTCATCCTTCCATGCAAGCCTTTTTTCCTTTCTGTGCCCCCTTGCTGCCCCTGATTGTGCTCGTTTTTTCCTTCTGTGCCCCCTTGCTGCCCCTGATTGTGCTCGTTTTTCCTTTCTGTGCCCCCTTGCTGCCCCTGATTGTGCTCGTTTTTTCCTTCTGTGCCCCCCTTGCTGCCCCTGATTGTGCTCGTTTTCCTTTCTGTGCCCCCTTGCTGCCCCTGATTGTGCTCGTTTTTTCCATTCTGTGCCCCCTTGCTGCCCCTGATTGTGCTCGTTTTCCTTTCTGTGCCCCCTTGCTGCCCGATTGTGCTCGTTTTTTCCTTTCTGTGCCCCCTTGCTGCCCCTGATTGTGCTCGTTTTTCCTTTCTGTGCCCCCTTGCTGCCCCTCATTGTGCTAGTTTTTCCTTTCTGTGCCCCCTTGCTGCCCCTCATTGTGCTAGTTTTTTCCTTTCTGTGCCCCCTTGATGCCCTGATTGTGCTCGTTTTCCCTTCTGTGCCTGTTTCCCGCCACTGCGCCCCTGCGGCCCCGCCCCCTCACTGCCCATTCGCTGCCCCATTCCCTGCTCCTCCCTCCCACCTCCCCATTTATGGCGGCCGCTGCGCAGCCGCGCCGCTGGCGCGCCAAAGGCGCGCCTGAGGCGGGCCCGTCTGCGCCCGTCCGCGCCGTGACCGCGCCCGGCGCCAGACCCCCTGGTCCGGGCATCCCCCGCGCCCGCCACATCAACAGACGCCGATACGACGCCAGCACCCTTCACGCACTCAACCCCGGAAAAGATCACGCCTGCTACCAGGCCACCCCGAAGCGCACCCAAGGGCCCTTCACCTGCCGGAACTGCAGCTTCGCCAGCACCCGCCCCGCCAAACCACCGCCCAGGAAAGAACCCAACTACCTCAGATGCATCCTCCTCAACACCCGCTCCGCCCGCAAACACGCCATCGAACTCTGGGACCTTCTCGACTCAACCTCCCCAGACGTCGCATTCCTGATGGAGACCTGGCTGAATCCCGCTTCAGCCCCCGACATCGCCATTGCCATCCCGGACGGATACAAGATCACCCGCAGGGACCGCACCAACGGAGTCGGAGGAGGCATCGCCATCGTCCACAGGAACACCCTCAGAGTCTTAACCAACACCGACGACACCCTCAGCACCGCCGAACACATGCACTTCCAGATCCACACCGATCCCAACACCACCCTCAGAGGAACCCTCATCTACAGACCCCCCGGACCCCGACCACAGTTCAGCGATTCCATCGCTGACTTCTTCAGCACACACGCCATCGCCTCCACGGACTACATCCTCCTCGGGGACCTGAACTTCCACCTCGAGAACAACAAGGACACCAACTCCACCACCCTGTTCGACAACCTCGCCACCCTCGGACTCAGACAGCTCGTGACTACACCCACCCACGCCGCCGGCCACACGCTCGACTCCATCTTTTCCGCAAGCCCACACGTCTCCTTCAACCACACCTCCGAACCCCACTGGACTGACCACCACTGCATCCACTTCACCTACAGGAAGCCCACCACGCACCACCGCACCGAACAAATGCCTCGCCGCTGCTGGAGCAGAGTCACGGAAGACCAGCTAACCACAACCCTCGCCCTGAGCCCACCCGCCGAACCCTCCGACCCCGACACCGCCGCCCGCAACCTCAGACAGTGGATCGACGACTGCGCCAACACCCTCGCCCCGCTCAAGAATCCGCCCAACAGCCACACCAGCAAGAAAGCCACCTGGTTCACCGAAGACCTCCAGGCCTCCAAACGAACATGCCGAAAACTGGAGAAGATCTGGCTCCACGAACGGACAGCGGACAGCTACGCCGCCCACAAGAGCGCCACCCGCAGTCACCATCACCTCATCAGATCCGCCAAAGGGCCTCACTCAAAGACCGCCTAGACAACAACGCACACAACAGCAAAGAGCTCTTCAACATCGTGAAGGAACTCTCCAACCCCAGCTCCAACACCAACGACATCCAGCCGTCGCGAGACCTGTGCGACTCACTGGCCACCTTCTTCCACCGCAAAATCGCCGACATCCACGACAGCTTCAACACCACGACCGCCCCGGCAACCACCGAGACCACTGCCCCCACAACCACCAACCGCCTGCTCTCCTGGACCAACATCAACGACGAGGGCACCAGCGAGATCATGAACACCATCCACTCCGGTTCACCGCTAGACCCGTGCCCTCACCACATCTTCAACAAAGCCAGTACAGCCATCGCGCCCCATCTCCGGAAAATAATCAACATCTCCTTCGAGACAGCAACCTTCCCGGAAAGCTGGAAGCACGCCGAGATCACCGCCTTACTCAAGAAACCCAAGGCAGACCCCAAGGACCTCAAGAACTTCCGACCCATCTCTCTGCTCCCGTTCCCCGCGAAGGTCACCGAGAAAATCGTCAACAAACAACTGACCCGCTACCTCGAGGAGAACAACATCCTGGACCCTTCCCAGTCCGGCTTCCGCAGCAACCACAGCACCGAAACCGCCCTCATCGCCGCCACCGATGACATCAGGACCCTGCTAGACAACGGAGAAACAGCAGCCCTCATCCTCCTGGACCTATCAGCCGCCTTCGACACGGTCTGCCACCACACACTACGAACACGCCTTCACGATGCCGGGATCCAAGAGAAGGCCCTGGACTGGACCACATCCTTCCTTTCCGGCAGAACACAAAGCGTCCGCCTCGCCCCCTTCCGATCCAAGGCCACCAAGATCATCTGCGGCGTACCCCAAGGCTCCTCCCTCAGCCCAACGCTGTTCAACATCTACATGGCACCCCTCGCCCACGTCGCCCGACAGCACAACCTCAACATCATCTCCTACGCCGACGACACCCAGCTGATCCTCTCCCTCACCAAAGACCCTCACACCGCCAAAGCCCACCTCCACGAAGGAATGAAGGCCGTCGTCGAATGGATGAGGACCAGCCACCTGAAGCTGAACTCGGACAAGACGGAGGTCCTCATCCTTGGTTCCAACCCTTCAGCCTGGGATGACTCCTGGTGGCCAACATCACTGGGAACAGCCCCGCCACCCACCGACCACGTACGCAACCTAGGGGTCATCCTCGACCCCACCCTCTCCATGACTAAGCAGGTCAACGCCGTTTCCTCATCCTGCTTCAACATCCTCCGAATGCTCCGCAGGATCTTCAAGTGGATCCCCACCGAAACAAGAAAAACAGTCACCCAGGCCCTCGTCACCAGCAGGCTGGACTACGGAAACGCCCTCTACGCAGGAACGACGGCTAAGCTCCTGAGACGGCTGCAACGCATCCAGAACGCCTCTGCACGTCTTATCCTCGACATCCCCCGACGCAGCCACATCACACCCCACCTGAGAGACCTGCACTGGCTCCCTGTCAACAAGAGGATAACCTTCAAGCTTCTCACCCACGCACACAAAGCACTCCACAACTCCAGACCAGCCTACCTCAACAGACGACTCAGCTTCTACACCCCACCCGCCAGCTCCGCTCGACCAGCCTCGCCCTCGCCACAGTCCCCCGCATCCGGAAAACGACCGCCGGCGGCAGATCCTTCTCCCACCTCGCCGCCAAGACCTGGAACACCCTCCCCACCAACCTCCGACAGACCCAAGACCTACTGGCCTTCAGAAGACTCCTCAAGACCTGGCTCTTCGATCAGTAGCAGCACCACCCCCCTCTTCCCCCAGCGCCTTGAGACCCTCGCGGGTATGTAGTGCGCTTTATAAGTGACATGATTGATTGATTGATTGATTGATGGCAAAGGCACACTGGCTGGACGCACAGAATTGCTGCCAGCCAGTGCCAACAACACTGAGTAAGAACGCATGGGGAACAAGGAACACATGCTGGCCTATGGCAAAGGCACACTGGCTGCCTACACAAAATGGCCACCAGCCACATGAATACAGCAACAACAACAACAACCAGCAAGGAAGCTCGCCCACAACAAAGAACACATGCAGGACTATGGCAAAAGCATAATGGAAGCCAGCAACATGGTCACAACAGCAACACTGAGCAAGAAAGCATGGGGAACAAAAAACACTTGCAGGCCTATGGCAAAAGCACACTGGCTGGCTACATAAAATAGCTGCCAGCCACATGGTCACAGTAACAACAACAACAAGCAAGGAGGCATGCCCACAACATAGAACACATGCAGGCCTATGGCAAAATAACAATGGCTGACTACACAATATGGCCACCAGCCACATGGTCACAATGACAACAACCAGCAAGGAGGCATGGCCACAATAAAGAACACATGTAGGCCTACGGTAAAAGCACACTGGCTTCCTACGCAAAATGGCCACCAGCCACATGGTCACAGCAACAACCAGCAAGGAGGCATGGCCACAACAAAGAACACATGGAGGCCTATGGCAAAAGAACACTGGCTGACTACATAAAATGGCCACTAGCCACATGGTCACAACAACAACAGCCGGCAAGAAGGTATGGCCACAACACAGAATACATGCAGGCCTATGGCAAAAGCACACTGGCTGCCTACAAAAAATGGCCACCAGCCACATGGTCATAACAACAACACTGAGGAAGAAAGCTTGGGGAACAAAGAACACATGCAGGCCTATGGCAAAAGCACACTGGCTAGCCACACAAAATGGCCACCAGCCACATGGTCACAACAACAACCAGCAAGGAGGTATGGCCACAACAAATAACACATACAGGCCTATGGCAAGAGCACACTGGCTGCCTACACAAAATGGCCACCAGCCACATGGTCAAACAACAGCGAGCAGGAGGCATGGAAAACAAAGAACACATACAGGCCAATGGACACTGACTAAAAATGGCCCCTGGCCACAAGGCATGGGGAACAAAGACAAATAGTGGCCTATGGCAAACACACTCTCACACTAACCAGACAAAGGAGGTATGGTAGCACAGAAAAAAGAGCATTAATTCAGCAATGCCAAAAAGGAAAATTAACTGGGCTAACTAAATTTACAACACACATCCTCCAAAGGCATCAAATATAATTACCCGACCTATACACTGTCTGCAGAAAAAAAGTGAAATACTCCCCCAAAAACACATTTTGTAATTTAATCCAATGCCATCCATGTCCTAAATTATGTTTCAATTCAAAAGACACCACAGAGACAGTTGTTTCATACACCCGTAGTTACAACTGGGCATACTGGCTAGAAGGCCCATTGGCAGACTAGGCCATATAGTGAATTAAATGAATATTGCAAATGTATTAAAAAACATGGACAAAATATACAGAACTGTGCATCATGTTTCCTTTACAAAAGAAGAAAAATGACATGCAATAAAATAACTAGTCCACTACTGAAACTGCAGGCCACCCACCACAATAAATTAAAAATATTTAATAAAAGTACAAATAAATCCTGGTACATGCCCCCAATCAAATAAACAACAACCTTATACACCAGTTTTTCAACTTACTTGTGAAATCTAAAATGCAAAGTCCTTAAATCCAATGGTATATATACAGCAGACATGTAGAGTGATCCTTCCAGCTCCAAATCCCAATGAAAAGTGACCAGGAGATGGACAAAGCACTGGGAGGAGCCTGCTGGACTGGAACTTCATTCCTGTTGGCAAAGAAAAGTTTAAAAGAAGCTCCACGCAAAAAAAGAACAACTCTAACTGCCAGTTGGAGAAGAAAATCTACTCGAAAAGCCTCTTAGTTGCATCCCTAGCACAAAAGCTGCTCGAGGGCTCCATTTGCGATCAGCACTACATTGGCGCTGCCAAGTCTGGAAGCCGTGTAAGTGAGCGCGAAGTCTCGCAGGATCTCGCTGGTGGTGCAAGGGAGTGTGAAGTCATGCGCACACTCGCAAGCGGCCAGAGAGTATAGTGGTGCTCGCGAGTGAGCGCCAAAACAAATATCGTGAGTGAATGGCAAAAAACTCTGCTTCGTGACAGAAAGGCGGAATTCAGGAAGTCCGTGATCCTCTGTGGAGTGCAGAGTGCCCAAATTCCGCAAACTTTACGAGTGGAGCAGAGTTTTGTGCCCGGGCCTACCAATCATTCACCCATACAGCTACTCATACAGCCATACACTCACCCATATAGCTACTACAACCCCACGTATTCACCTATACAGCCTCTCACACACCCACTCACACACTGTTGTATAGTGGGGTGTCAGCCAGGGTCCGCTATGGAACCAGGGGAGAATGCACTGCACCGTTTAGCGTGGAAAGGGGGGTCAGACAGGGCTGTATCCTGGCACTGTTTTTATTTACACTATATACAAATGCCCTGGAACAAGTAATGGTGGAGAAGATCCAGGATACACCACAAATTAATAAACGTCCCATAGCCACCCTTTTGTATGCGGACGATGCAGTGCTGATGGCCCGTACACAACTGGGTCTACAAAAGGCACTTTCCACCTATACTGCGTATATGGATAATCTGGGCTTGAAATTAAATGCTACAAAAACCTATATAATGAAGTGCGGGAAGGGAAGCACAAAATGTAGGAGCATGTCTATAGGGGTAGCAGGGTGGAATCAACCAAGACATTCTCATATCTAGGTATTTTATTCGATTCTAAGGGGTCTTGGTATCAGGCCGCTAAATGCAGGAGTTTGCTTTTTATGAAATCGACGGCAGCAGTGGTCAACTTCGCAACAAAAATTGGGTAGAAGGCCACCAGCCCTGCTCTTGCAGATCTACCAAGCTAAATGTGTGAGTATATCTATCTATGAAGCATGTGTGTGGGGGTTTCAAGATACTCAACTTATTCAGAAAGTTGAAAATGCCTTTTTAAAGTTCCTTCTGGCGGTTCCGGCTAGCACCTCTGTTTATAATTGCCATAGTGAACTAGGTGTTCCATATATCTCCGACATCATTAAAGCTCTGCCCGCTTTCTTATGGCACAGGATCTGGACTTCCCTCAAAACTGGTCTCAACTAAGGCTGGGCGTAGTTCGCGAAGTAATGCTTCGCGAAGCTACGCAAAGTGCAGTTCGCACTACGCAAGCTTCGCGTAGCACTACGCGAACTGCGTAGCGCACTGTTCGCAATGATTGCACAGTGCCGGATGCTTGTCCGCACTGTGCAATCATTGAAAACGGCAACTTGCACAGTGCGAGCTGTCTTTTACTGCCGCTCGAGTAGATTTTTACTCGAGCGGCAGCTTTCTCAACGCGGACTGGTAGTTTCTCATCGCGAGCGGTCGCGAGCATACGCGACCACTCGCAATGAGAAACCTGACCTCCCCGCGTTGATAATCTCGCCGGGAGGTTTATTTTCCACGCTCGCGATCGGCAACTTGATGTTGCTGATCGCGAACGAGGAAAAAGTCTCGCCGGGATGTCATTTTGCTTGCTCGCGGTCGCCAACTTGACGTTGAGGACCGCGAGCAAGCAAAAAATAACCGCGGCACTACGCTACGCTACGCTACGCGTGTTTGCACTGTGCTACGTGCAATTCGCGTTGTGCGAAGTAGCGCAAACTTCGCAAACTACGCGAGCGTAGCGTAGCACTTCGCCCAGGGTTAGTCTCAACCGCGATATTATTAGAGATACCATGAAGTTGGATCAGGCTACCAAGATTTCCTGGTTAAAATATATAAAAAACTTCATGCATGACCTTGGTCATCCAGATTATTACAATTCCCCGGAATCCATAAACTCTGTCTCCAGGAAGGAGTTCAAAAGAATCTGTATGACTCACCTGGAGGCAAATAGATTCACTCTAGAAGCAAGTAAACCATCAGTGCAACGGCACCAATTGATTTTAACTACCTACACTATACAGGCGTATATACAGTATAATCTAAGTGGGTATGATAGATATGTTCTAACCCGTTTTAGATTCGGGAATTTTTATCGCGTGATAAGTTTTCCTGAAATAAACAATTGGTCTCATGAGTTATGCTGTTGTCCATGCGATAATCAGTCCCAGCAATCATCAATGCACGTGGTTTTTTTCTGCAAATTTTATAAAATGCAGAGAAGGAGGTGGATTCAGCCAATTTTAAGAATAGGGGGTGGACTCAATGTAGACCAACGTTTTTATTTTTGCAATTTTTAGACAATGAATGTTTTACTAATGCAATTGCTTGTTTTTTTAAAAGTACGTTGAAAATCAGAAAGACCATTTCGATTTAAATGTCACACGGGCATGTGTATTCAAAACTCTGTGATGAATTTAAATCCGTGAGGCATTGATCTAATCGTGATGTTATGATATTAATTGCTTTTGCTGTTTGTTTACAAATAATATTTTCATGCAAGATGTTGTGCTTTTAATTGTTGTGTCTGCTTTTGTGATTTTACATGCATAAAATCGAATAAAGCTTGTTCTGATCTGATCACTCACACACTCACAGTGCCACTTACATACCCATTCATACATCCATATAAGTACTCACACATCCGCTCACTCACCCATACAGCCATTCAGACACATATTCTCCAATTGAGCTACTCACACACCAACTCACTTAACCAGACTGCCACTCTAAGAGCCACTCACTCACCCATACAGCAAACTTACACATCCAGTGACTCAATCATACAGCCATTTAGATACCCACTCAGTCACCCATACAGTCACTCATGCACCCACTCACCTGCCCATACAGGGTTGACACACCCACTCACTCATCAATGCAGCCACTCACATAGCCACTCACTGATCCACACTGTAACTCACACACCCACTTATACACCCATACAGCCAAATCACACACATACTCACACACACACATAGAGTGACTGAGACACCCACTCACACACAGATACCCACAGCCACTCACATATTAAATATTAAAAGTAGTATCACTCATTAGTAGTACACCTAGTATACTAATTAAACATTTGTAGTAGCTTAGTATATATGTTTAACGTCTCACAAATTCTTAGAAAACACTTACACTCACTGGATGCTGTCATCAGTGATGTCATTTGAAATGTCATCAGTGATGTCACTGACTATATCATGAGTGACGTAATATGTGAGGTCATAAGCAGTGAACTGCGGGGGTGCAAGTTATAGTTAGCTCAGGTAAATATAACTTCTGAATTTCTACAGTTTTGTACGAGGGAAATTTGAGCCTAACTATAACGTCCCTGTAATCTTTGGTTTTTAAAATATATTTACACTTAAAAAACAAAGTTTACAGGAAAGTTATAGCTAAAATTTCACTCGTACAGTAAGTAGGAGCAGTTGCCAGTAGGTAGTTAGGAGCAACTTATTCCATAGATGAAGCTTTTTTTGTTTTGCTAATAACTTTGGCGCAGTTTAACAAATCTTAATGCAATTTTCAAAACTAATTTGCCACTCACTTCAGCTGCTGTTCCCCATTCTATGTTTATTGGGATTTTGCAATTCCTCACAGCCCGAACCGCTGAGTGGAATCACACCAAATTTGGCAGAAAGCTAGCTCTTGGTCCAGAAAGAGCCCTTTTTGTAATTTGGTGTAAAAACATTTAGTATTGTGGAGTTATTAAAGAAAATCTAAATTGTATATATAGGGAGGCCGATCCTTTGCAGAACCATTGCGGCACTCCGCGATTCGACGTGCCAACAGCAATGCCGTGATTGGCTGGCTACAACTTGACTGGAAAGTTACAGCCACCATTTTATGTCTCGGGCACAGTCTCAAGGCATCAAACTTTAGGTGCATAGTGATTAAAGGGGCCAGGGTAGAGGTACCCTGACCCCATGGGTGTGTTGGAGGGTCGCAGAGGTACCCATGTGCTGGGATCCATGGACCTGTAGCACGCTCAGCGCGGCACCCTGTGTTAATCTCGCCATAATTTAAAAAAGAAAACCTTACTCACAGACCCAAGACAGATCTTTAAATGGATCCCAGTCTCCACCAGACACACCGTCACTCAAGCCCTCATCACAAGCTGCTTGGGCTACAGCAGCGCACTTTATGCAGGAATTACTACATATCTCCTGAAGAGACTGCAGGCCATTCAGAACTCAGCAGCAATACTCATCCTTGACCACCTCAGATGGGCACATATCACCTGAAGCAACTCCACTGACTCCTGTCCACAAAAGATGTCAATTCAAGATTCTGACCCACACCTACAAAGCATTGCACAACTAAGGACCAGCATACATGAACAACTGCTTGAGCTTACACCAACCCTCCAAACTCCTGCGATCTGCCGCCCTCTATCTCCAGACTCCTGTGATCTGCCTCCCTCTCCCTCTCCCTCTTACAGACCCACACACACACTTACACACCTACTCAGAGACCCACATAGGCATTCGCACACCCACTCACAGATACACACAACCACTCACACACCCACACAGGTACTCACACACCCACTGACAGAACCACAGCACTACTCATGCACACACGCACAGACCCATACAGTCACTCATTCACACTCCCACTCATACACCCACATAACCACTCACAGACCCACTCTCATCTCACAAAACCATACACACTTACTCACCAACCCACACAGACACTCACATACTCACTCACAGACCCACATAAGTACTCACACACCCACTCACAGATCCCCCACACTCACATACCCACTCACTACCCACACAAACACTCACCCATAAAGCCACTGACTCAGCCTGTCACTCACCCATACATTCCCACAGACACTCACTCACCCATTCAGTCACTCACTTAGCAGTTCACTCACGATACAGTCACTGACACAACCTGTCACTTACCCATACTAAAACTCACACAGACACTCACTCACCCATTCAGCCACTCACTCACCGATACAGCCACTGACACAACCTGTCACCCACCCATACAGCCACTCACACAGCCAGTCACCCATACAGCCACTAACTCTCCCATACAGTCTCTTAAATGCACTCACTCATACAGCCACTCACAGACCCATACAGTCACTCACATACACACTCATTCACCCATACAACCATGCACACACCCAATCAGTCACTCATATAGCTACTCACAGAGCCACTCACTCATCTATACAGCTACTCACACAGCTACTCACTCACCTATACAGCCACTAACACACACTCACTCAGCCACTAACTTGCCCATACAGCCACTCACACACCTACTCACTCACCCATAGACCCAATGACATACCCATACAGCCACTCACAACCACTCACACATAAAGCCATTGACACAGCCAGACACTCACTCATATAGCCACTCACACACCCAACCACTCACCCATGCTGCCACTCACACAGCCAGTTACTCACCCATACAGCCACTCACAGTCACTCACTCACCCATACAGCTACTCACACAGTTACTCACTATCCCATATAGTCACTCACACAGCCAGTTACTTACCCATACAGCCACTCACACACATACTAACTCACCCATACAACCACTCGCTCACCCATACAGCTATTTACACACCCACTGACACACCTATGCAGGTACTCACACAAACAACCACTCACCTATACAGCCAGTCACGCGGCTACTCACCCATATAGCCACTAACACATCCCACCACTCCCTCATCCAGCTGTTCACACAGCCAGTGTCTTACCCATACAGGTACTCACACCGCCAGTTACTAACCCATACATCCACTCACACACTACACAGACAACCATACAAACACTAAAACACCCATTCACACTATCATATTTATACAGACATAGCAACAGGTATACTATTCACACTTTCATAAACAAACATATAACATTTAATTTTTCTTTTTAAATCAGAAAAGATGGTTTTCACAAGAACCTGTTTTTTTAACTTCTTTGTTTGTTTAACTTCTTTGTCTGTTTAACTTCTTTGTTTGTTTTTTGGGTGTTTTAAACATTTTTGGGACTTTTTTAGGGTTTTGTTTTTGTTTTTTGAAAAAGAACTATTAAAAATTCACTGTCACAACACAATGCACAAAACTTGAGCAGCAAGTTAAAAAAAATAATAAACAGTTATGGTTTTTGAAAAGCTCAATAAGTGCACGGTTAGACTGCTCTCTAAAACTCAGCACCTTGTTGCATTTTACACAAAATTGTCCCAGCTTAGCAAACTACGGAACACTGGCAGATAGCTCCAGGTGCAAAAGGATTTCCAGGAACTACCTGCCCTGCAGAAGATGTTGATGGATTCTCGGCATTTCGTTGTCTTTCTCCATGAGCAATGTGATGAGAGTGCATCGTCTCTGCATGTTTTATCATGCTAGATGCACCACATGATATTTTTAGATGTTCCTCTAGAAAGCTGTTTGTCACAAAGGTTGCACATTACTTTTTGTGCAATAACTTTCTGTTCACACAGTTGTATGGTGAAAAATTACAAGACGATGCTTTCTTTCTTGACAGGTGGTTCTTCATCAGATGGAGAGCTTACCCTTTGGTGCTCCTGATGTTGTTCACTTGCATATGCCATGGTTGTTACAGACACCAAAAAAAAACACCAAGTGAAAAGCAAAACTGCGGATGCAGATCTGTGAAGTGTGATTTTTCACAGCCGCACCCACAGCACAAAAAACTGGGAAGGGAATTTCTCTTAAATTGATTAAAAGGTGTTTTAAACAATAAAATCATTTTTTTTTGTGTCACATGAGATTTGCGATGACATTGCGGTGACATTGCAACAACATCTTGAATCTGAAAAATGCATTAATATGACATTCTAAACTATATTTGCTTATTAGAATATGTTTCTTTATCATTTTAGTAAATCACTTACCTCAAACATCAATTTTATACTGTCTTTATTTGTTTTTAAGTGTTATTAAAAAACGCAGCAGTTTCACAGACCTCCGCCAAACTAGAATATACATATCGGGGGCAGGTCACAATGGCTCCACGAATCCAAAAAAAACATTAAAAAAAGAATAATACAATTTTCTTATTAATGCACTTAGAATAATAACATAGCAGGTGATCAGCCAAAGCACAACTTCTCTAAAGCACAAATGGTCATGACTTTTTAGGCTGGTCAAATGCAAAGCAGGTGTGTTTTTCAGGGAACTGCAAAAAACAATCTGAAATTCTTGAAGCAAGTGAATGCATTGTACATTCATAGAGAAAAATCTTTTCTGTAATGACTATGCCTTATGGGATATTTCTTATTCTCTTATGGTGATAGGAGAGTCTGTGGTCCTTTATTTAGATTACAATAAGTATGCAAATGTACAAAACCACTCGCAAGCTCTGCACACAAGCACTCATAGACCCACTAATACACCTATACGGTCACTCACACACCCACTTACAAACCGACTCAGACACTCACAAAACCACTTGTAACTCAATCACAGACCCATACAGCCAATCACAAACACACTCACACACTCAGCCATTCACATCCACTCATCGACATATGCAGCCACTCACACACCCATCCTCTAAGGTTACAGGTTACAGTTGGAAAATAAAATTTTAAAAACCCTATAAAATCACTTAAAAAAGAGATTACAGGGACTTTATAGTTAGGAAATAGAATTGAAAAAACCTTAGAAATTCACTGAACAACCAAAGGCTACAGGCACGTTATAGTTAGGCTCAGATTGTACATGCACAAAACCATAGAAATTCACCAGTTATAGTTACCTGAGCTAACTATAACCTACATCCCCGCAATGCACTGCTTATGACCTCACATATTGCATCATTCATGACATGGTCAGTAACATCACTCATGACATCATTCATGACATCTCAAATGACACACTCACACAACTTACACAGCCACTAACATATCCATAGAACCACTCACACAACCACACAACCACTCAAATACCCATTCATAGACACAAAGAACAACTCACACACCCACTTACATACCCATACAACCACTGAGATACCTACTCACACAACCACACACACACACATACAGCCACTCCCACACCCACTCACGCACTAATACAACCACTCCCACAACTACTCATACACCCACTTATATGCCCATACAACCACTGAGACACCCACTCACACACACATACAACCACTTATACACCCACTCACATACTTACACAGTTACTCAAGCACCCAGTCAAACACCGATACAACCACTCACACATCCCAAAAAACACTCAGTTACTGAATCACAGATGTATACAGACACTCACACCAACTGGCAGACCTATACATCCATTCACAAACCCACTGACAGACCTACACAGCCACTCACAAACACACTTACACATCCATAAAGCCCCTCGCATACCCAGTCACACATCCGTATAGCCACTAAGCCAGCCACTCACACACTGATACAGTGACACAGCCACTCAGAAGACATATGTTACAAATAGTATCACATATTAGTAGGAGAGACCAAATAATAATTTCACTTATGCAGTAACTCATTATATATCTTTAAGTATCATAAACATTTATGAAACACTTACAATTACTGGATGATGTTATCAGTGGTGTCATCAATGATGTAACTTGTGATCTCATCAGTGATGTCATTGACCATGTCATGAGTGATGCAATATGTGAGGTCACAAGCAGTGGCCTGTGTGTTCTTAGTTATTTCAAGTAACTATAACTGCTTAATTTCCATGGTTTTGTGTGTGTACAATCTCAGCTTACCTAAAATGTCCCAGTAACATTTGTTTTTTTCAGTGAATTTCTAAGATTTTTTAAATCCTATTTCCTAACTATAACGTCCCTATAACCTTTGTTTTTTTCAGTGATATATATAAAAATAGGATTTATACTTACCTGTAAAAGTTTCCCACACATATGCCTTTAGCATGCATGCCTTTATCAAGAAAATGTAAGTATTTTACAGGTAAATATAATCCCCTTATGTACACATATAAATGGTGTATACTTACCTGTAAAATGCTTTCATTTTTTTGGTAAAGGCATGTGTGGTAAAGGCCAATGCATGGTAAAAACTTTCGTGGTAAAGGCATGGGTGGTAAAAATGCATGCGTTGTAATGACAGTGTTGTAAAGGCATGTGTGGTAATGGCATGCGTGGTTCTGTCATACAATAACTTCCAGGGCGTATCTGTTTTGCATTTAGCTCTGGCAGTATGCAGTGTGAACTGTGGTAACCATGCATATTTGCATTCATGTACAGGAATCACCAGACAATTTCGAGTGACCCAGTTTCAGACAGGGAAAATATTTGTTTTCTGTTTAGAGAGAGTGGATTTGAATTCAGGCCTTTCTAGGGGATCAGCTTATGCTTGCCATGGACTGAAAAAAGATTGCAACCTTCAGGCAGTGTTCCTCGGCTGTCTACAGACCACGATGAGATTACCAGCGGCATGCATGTCTGTGACAGTGCATCTCTTTTCTGATTGGCTGCCAGCAACCAAACATAATAATTCTGATTGTTTGAAATGGTCTGAAGAGACTGACCTGAATGAGTGGATCTAGCCCGAAGGACTTCCTACAGGGTCTGAAGGACTTCCTACGAGGTCTGAAAGACTTTCTACGGGGTCTGAAAGGCTACTTACGGGGTCTGAAGGACTTCCTACACGGTCCATTCAACATGCCCAAAAATGGTCCTACCCTATTATGGTTCTACCTTATTATAGAAATTATACACTTGCTTGTAAAGTTAATTGTTCTCTAACAATGGTCAAGCACACCCAAATGTCAATCCAGGCCGCCGTGGATCACGTTTTGTGGTTCAGTTTTGAAGGTAGCCAGCCTAAACGGCACACTACTTTTCTGACCCAAAATCTGCTCTTTTGTATAGTCCACATGCAGAAAGGATTTTTAATGTTATTGCAAGCATGTTACAGCACATGAATATCAAATGATTTCTGTAACAAAAGTTCACAAAAGGTTTTTCTAACACACTCAAGATTAGTATGTATATATGTATGTCTGTGTTATTTGTATTGTGCAAACTCTGCTGAAAAGCAGTGGAGCACTGTACAGGGTGAGTAGCAGCATGCAATTGATGAGTGATTGGAGAGGTAGCTGGATCTGAGAGGGGCAGCTGTCTGTCATTGTACGATGATGTAAAGAGGTACATATTTCCAATCTGGACCAGACTCCATGGCTGTATTTCATGCCACTGCATATGGGTTGCCTTTTATTTTTATTCCCAACTGGATGTCATTCTGGGAGACGTCATTAAGTGTCACTTCTGCATGAAGGTAAGTGTTATCTAACCCTGGGTGGCAAACTCCGCTCCGCCAGGGGAGTTTGCAGAGTTTTGCCAACTCCACGCTCCACTGGGAATGCGGAGTTCGGGCAAAAACCTCAACTCCGCGGCGTAGCCGAGTTTGCACCTGCCCACCCACGCCCAAGTCAGGAGAAAGGCAAAGCAGCACTTACCTGGTCTGGCGTCTCCACCATGCCCGGGCTGCCCTCCTCCTTGCCGTGGTATCCTCTCCTCCTCGCTGTCGGTCGCAAACCCCTACGTTGTACATCTTGGGAGGATAGCGCATTAGCACGCATGAACGCATGCGCAGTCCTCGCAAGATATTCAACGTAGGGGTTTGCAACCGGTGGTGAAGACGGCAAAGAGGAGGAGAGGAGACCACGGCGAGGAGGGCAGCCCGGGCATGGCGGAGAGTGGAGACGCCAGACCAGGTAAGTGCTACTTTGCCTACTTCCCATTTCCTCTTGTGGAGCGGAGTGGAGCGGAGTTCCACTGAGTTTTGTAAGGAACTCGGTGGAACTCCGCGTAGTGGCACTATGCCAACTCCGCCCACACCGGCGCAGTTAGACTCTGGTGGCACCTGGTACTGTGTCTGGAGCCAACAATTAGCAGTATTCCATTAAAGGAGATGTGTCTCCTCTGGATGCCTCATGCTTAATTATGGCTGGAGGTCTGTAGGGAGAGAAGATGAGCATCTAGCTCTAAGCTGTTGAAGATAGTGACTGAGGTGGTGTCAGCACTGCAAGTTCCAAATGCCCTGGTTTCTTCTTGCAGGGCTGAGTCACACCGCTCTGTGTCTAGTTCCTCTCCCTCAGAGGAAGTGCAAGAAGAGGTTGCCTTTGAACATAAAGGTACTACATCAAGAATGAGCTGCTGTTGGGGGTCCGGTCCAGAAGTTTGAAAACATGGTGCTGTGACTGATGTTTCTGGTTCTTCACCTGACTCTTTTTTAGTGAAAATTCCAAAGTTCAGCTCAGTTCGGGCTGCATCTTCATCAACATGTTCATGATATTCATCCTTCATGGTGGAAAGTTCTAGCTAGGATTAATTTGCCCAGCTTCATGAAGAGTATCTATCCCATTGATGATATAGAGAAGTCTTTCCCAGATTTGATATCTCTGTAGTTGTTGGTGGCCAGTTTAGTGGGGATTTAAAACCATTTCCCAAGATGCCTTCCTCAGGATCCAGCAAAAAAGGTGGGTTCATCCTTCAAGACAATTTACTCTGTCTCTCAGCTGGCACTGTGAGCAAGCATTTATGGAGCTCATTTTATTGTGCTCATCTGTTATGCTTACCTACACTTGTCTTGGTTAGCTTGATGCAGTGGATGCAATAACATTTCTCATGTGAAATAATGCATGCAATTTAGTGGGGGTCTCGAAGGGACCCCACAAGTATAGTTCTTTCAGATTCCCTCCAGAGCTTCTGACTGTCCTGTGCAGTCCTGGGAAGTCATCATGGCACACTTGGCAAGGCTGTCCCATTCTCTTTCTTCAAAAGAGTGGGAATTTCCTTCAATTTTGCCATTCCTTTGGAGAGGGTGAGCAGCTGGTTTTGTCTTGTCTCTCCCTTTGGATCGCCGATTTACACTCCTCCTTGAGATTTGTCTTTGGTCCTGCGTGACTCTCTCAATTTGGTAGATGTTAAGTGCTTGACATTTTTTTTGGTACCACAGCTCGTCATATTGGCGAGTTGGGAGTCCTGTTGTGCAAGGTTCCTTTGTTTAGGCACTTTAAGAATGGGGTGGGTTTTCATCCTCATCTTGAAGCACAACAATGGGTCATTGACCTTAAGAGATTGTTTTGCTAATTTTTGTGCCCTCTCTTTCCTCTTTGGATGTGGAAATGTTGCAATATGTGGGTGACCAAAGGGCTATTTTTATTTGAACCTTTCTCTGCCATTTTGCAAATTTGGGTATCTGTGTATCACTTTTGGGGTAGCTGGGTAGGGTCGCAGGGCCATTTTTGACTATCAGTTGTTAGACTGACTCTACCATTGCCTTGGATTATTTCATGGCTGGAGTTCCTCTTCCTGATGAAATTCATGGTTGGTCTACAAGGGGTCTGACTCCCTTCCTTGCTGAGGTTCGAGGAATCACTCTGGCTAAGATTTCTTGTCTGCATCTTGGGCCTTCTCCTACTGATGTGTACCATTACATCGTCATCATAGTTATTAAAAGAGTCATGTTTCTAGGTTTTCCTGTCTTGAGATGGCATTCACCTCAAGAGTAATGTAAGTAAGTGAAATTAAGATTATCAGTACGCAATTGTAAATTTCAATCTAGGATTGTCTCACACACAAGGAGGGAAACATATTCACAGTGTAAATTACACCCTTAAATATGTAATGTATATGTAAAGAACCTGGTTCAACTATCGTGGCACGCCTCCCAACTCATGCAGAATATTGTGTTTTAAGGTGCGGTACTAAGAAGGGTGGGTTCTCCAGCTGCGATATGTCTAAACCTGCCAAGCTTCGGTATTGGTTTTCAACACTTTCAAGGAATGGGACAGTAGTAGAGTCATTATTTATGAATGATTAGGGTTTGTTTTGTATCCAAAGCACTTCCTGCTTCTGTGCAATCTGAGTCATCAGGTTTCCCACTGCTGATGAAGGACACAGAAAAAGGCTCTTCCTTGGTCTGAAAAGGCCAACAAGGTAGACCCATGTGTTAATGTTTCACTGCTGAAACATGCAGTAATCTGCAGCTCATGTGTTTGAAACAAGGCATTGCTGACTCATACTTCTGTAGTCAGCAAATTGGCTATTATTTAATTGGGTAATTGTAATATTTGGAACTTGCAGTGCTTTGAAATGAGAAATACAATGTAAAGTGTTTTATAAAAAGGTTTCTGCAGTGAAAAGAATAGTGAATCGGGTAAGTACATCATTCTATATTGAGCCACATCTCCTGAATAAGTGGACTCACACATCAGCACCATTTTTTAACATGGCCCAAGAATCAAGGTCCACTTTTTTGTTCCATGATCTGTGTTTCGCATCGTACCACAGCTTCATTTGGGCCTAATGCTTCTTGATCTTCTTCAAACTGCCATCAAGAGGTGGCTTAATTTGTTTAACAATATAGGTACCAAAACCAGTTATTGCAGTGTGTCCCCTCAATAAGTAAAACCACAGTGATAGAATGTGGGCTGTTTTGATACACCCAATTTTTTCCCCACAAAATTCTTCAACATCCAAACCACACAAACAACGGATTGGATAGCCTCTTTCAAAAGCCTATTTGCCCTTTCCACTGCACCATTACATTGGGCGCATACAGAGGCACATTACTGTTATCTCTGAGTTTTAAAAATGGTACAGTTTTCTCTGAAACCAATTAAACACTGTTCTCAGTAACTAACTGCTTCAGAAGACCCTCTAAAGCAAAAAATGTAGTTAGAAACGTATCAGGAACATCTATATTAATGCAGTTAATGAAAGGGCAGTACACTCAATTTGGAAAGTAATCCAGCAAAAATTACATAACACATAATTTGAGGAAGGCAGAGAATAGTTCTGCAGAATCTAAAGCTACTTTGGCCCATGTATTTTACTAAAACTGTGTTGGCAACGAAGGTGTGTCACTCATCTTCCAATGTTTATTGGGTAACAAGCATTCTTCACATTTACTGACCAAACTGGACACCTGCCAATCCATGCAAGCCACCAAAATGACTCACGCAAATTTCTCTTAGTAGTTGTCCAACCCATATATCAAGCTTGAACAATATTGATTAATATACTCTGTAATATGTTTCCTCTAAGTAAGTTTGTCTGTGTTGGGAAAAGGAATGTTTGTGTGCACCCTTGTTACACACTGTGGGAACTTTTATTTGATGATTTGTAGGAATTACTGCGTGGTAAAATCAGAATTATGTGGTGCTGCTGTTATATTTTAAAGCATTTTTGTCCACTTTACTTGTAAAAAGCCATATTTTGGAGAGCGTTCTGAACGGGAACTCATGAAATCATCCAATACGCCACTGTACACTTTCACTCTATGAAACAGGAAATGTAGGGTCCGGCAAATTGAGAAATACTGGAGAATGTACAGGAAAATTCATGTGGCAGGACAATATCTACATCAGTATTGCCAGGCCACAGAATAGGTAATTACTGTGTTGCTACATTGCCCCCAGGAGTTACTATGGACAAATGTGTACCCCTGCTGTACCATCAGTCACTATGATCAAAACACCTACCCCGCAGTTAAGTGTACCACAGAATGCATGCCTTCTAATAAATGTGCATATAGATGTTGACCCTGAAATATGTGCTCAACATTCTTCGGGTCTGACCCTCCCACTGAGATGACTTTGTCATATAATGCAGCATATAAGAAACATCAAATTCCTGTCCAGAATACATCTCTTCACTTAATGGGTGACGGAAGGTTGGCTTCTCTGTTTTCTTCTCTTTCTCCCTCACACTCGCCTCTCAATCTACTCTCATCAAGGGTAAAATGGCATTAAAGCATACATTCTCTCTGACTAGGAACACAATATTATGAAAACATAAAACATATTATTGCAACATTCAGCAGGTTGTCATTTTTGTATAATGGAACTGGGTCTTCCGATGGTCTGTCGTATCTCCTCCCATTTCCCATGGTAAGCATTCATGCCGGTGAGCAGCTATCTAAAAGTTGTTAAATGTCTTATGCTAGATACATGAGGGAAGGTTCTCATGAGAACCTTTGCAGGCTTATTCTGTTAGCTGTTGTCAGTGTCCCATTGTGTTGTCAAAGGGCTAGTTCCAAGCAACTAAACATTTCTATCAGTAAAGTCCTGATTAGACAATGCAAAACAATATCTTCAGTAAGCTTAACATGACTAATACTCTATTCAGAATAAAATATAGCAAAGTTCATTGTTTAGAGAAATAAGGAAATCATATATTGTGAGCAAGCAAAGAAATACATTTCTCTTAGAGCAGCACATTTTAAAGAGATGAACAATTTTGCAGTCAGATGAGTAGGTCAACAGTTTCTAAAAGGCATTTTATTTGAACGTCAAACAACAGACAAAAGAAAATTTCAGTCCTAGTCGTAGAAGCACATAAGGTGTGAGGGCCTACTGTGTTGTTTAAGCTGCATGTTTGGTTTACAAGTTCAAGAAACCATCTCCTCCCACGGTTTAAAGCTGCATGTTTTATTTTCCTCATTTAAAGAACATTTTTTGATGGTTTTCTCCATAGTCATGACAATGTTAAGCACATTCTCTAATGTCATACACAATAACGTTAATTGTCCATTTTGCATGAACAATTTAGACTTTAACTGTTTTAACCTTAAAGAACTGGGAATTCGAGCCCTACAAGTGGAGCCCAGCAAAAGCAAAAGTGGCAGCGTACCTACAGAGTCCACTAGTGAGTCCAGAGTCAGGATACCCAAGGATTTGGTGCCCAGTTATGAAGTGGGGATGACATAGATAAGTGATTTTCAGCCTATAAAGTGGCTCTGAGACTGCGCAAGGTCCCAGCGGACTTCTGGGGTGGTAGTTTGTGGAGTTATATGCCCCCAGTGGGCATGGACACACTCCTTACACTAGAAATAGAGGACCAGATATGCTACACTGCTATGAAGGCCATCTTAGTCATCAAGTTTGGACTGACCACTGAGAAGTATAGGCTCAGATTCAGGGGCAGCCACAAATTCTCCACACAGACATGGGCGGATTTCTTGGATTATGCCAGTAAGGCACTGAAAGGCTGGGTGAGGGGCAGCAAGGTTAATTATTGTTCAAGGCTGCACAATGTATTTCTAAAGAAGCACATGCTTGATGCTTGTTTTTCAGAGCAGCGCCAACACCTGGTTGATAGCAAGCTTACTGACCCCATGAAGCTTGCTGAGGAGGAGAACATCAGGGTCAGCACCAGAGTGCCCATAAAAGTATCTGAAGGAGACCCCAAGAATGGTGGTTCAAGTTCCTCCCAACAGAGTGGGAGGCCCAGAGAGACTCAAACAGGTCTCAGGGTAAAGGGGAATAAAATGGTTCTATTGTCCCTTATGAGAAGAGGGAGGGAGGTTCTGGTGGGGGGTGGACCAGTGTGCCCCATTTCCAACCATACTTCTTTGTGAGTGTTCCCAAGTAGGACACAAGCAGGGGGACTCTGTCTGTCCAAAGAAAATACCCACTGGTCGGAACCCTACAGGGGTGGCCAATGTGGCCTTAAGGGATCGTTGTCCCCAAGGGCAGGTCATAGACCAGGCCATGATCTCCCTCAGCTGGGAGACAGACTTAGAGGGTCGGTGGGTGATCCCTGAGGGTGAGACTCGTCACTTCGACCAGGTGGGAGTCAATTTGGTCCCAATCACTGCTCTGAGGGACACTGGGTTAGCAGGACCATGAATGAGAAAGAGCTGGTCTCCACAGAGCAGTAGATCGGCCAGGTGTATAGAGTGACTCCAGACCATAGGCAGGACTATTTCCGTCCTATGGCCCTGGTGTCCCTAGAATGGAGGGGGAGGCAGAGACTGGTCATATTTAGCCCCCTGGTGCTCATTTCATGCATTCCGGGAATGGTTTGCCCCGAGTGCCAGGAGAACTGGCCGAAGTGGGCGCCTCAGGCACCCTGACAGTTCAGTTTTCTAGGGGTACCACTCCCAAACAGAGGGTATAAAACCCCAGATGGAGGGACAGGGCGAAGAAGGGCTCACCCCTGACTCTGGTCCAGCCCAAGGGTACAGACCCTGTGTTGGAGGACCTGTAGCAGCATACCACCCCTGAACTGGTGAGAGGTGGAATGGAAAAAGCATGCAAGGCACCTGGGGCTATTGCTCCCCACTCTCAAAAACCACAGAGGACAGAGACCCCTGGATGGCCTGGGTGCTGGCTCTTGACCCTGACAGCTGTCAGTGACCTCTGTTGGTTGCTGTCCTGATGGACAGAGTTTTCCTTGGGTTGGAGACAGACATCAGACCCAAGTGGTGGAATGGGCCATATCCCTTTGTTGGCCATGTTGGTACTGTCTACCTACTGGGATGCATCTGTGAGCAAATTAAGGTGAGGTGCTGCACAGATGGGTCCACAGGAAAAGAGAAGGATTCCCCATGGGTTAGCTCTGTGGCCCCAGAGAGTATAGATAGCGGTATCCAACTGGGTTCAGCGAGGCGTAGAAATTGTAAATACACCTACAGTAGTGGGCCATTGTCCATGTTCTATCGCCCTAAACAGGGAAGTCCATCAAGGTATTGATTAGTCTACCCTGGCTTTAGTCTGGAGGGCGATCATGTAAGAAAATGGCCCTTTCTGAAGGGTCACCCAAAACTTTTTGCCTTCCTCCTCCTATTTTTCTCACCTTCTTTTCATTGGACTTAGGACTGGGGGCACTTTATCTCTGCTGACCAGTGCTAAAGTGCATGTGCTGCTCCCCTAAACATGGTAATATTGGTGTATACACAATTGGCATATTTAGTTTACTCGTAAATCCCTTGTAAAGTGGTATACCACTGAACCAACGGACTGTAAACCTAAATGCTACGGTTGATCCGGACAGAACAGAGAAAATCCCTAACCCTGCATGCCTAAACAACGCGGTCTGGATAACGACAGTGCCTAAACCACGCATTGCTTTACCACGCATGCCTTTACCATGCATTTTCATGGTAAAGGCATGCATGGTAAAGGGGCATGCATGGCTAAGGTCACCATCCCCTCCCCACCGCACTAAGGTACAAACTCCCCCCGCCCCCTTCTGCCCTGAGGTGCATATACCCCTACCCCCTCCCAGCCCCCCTGCCCTAATGCCTAAAACCCTGTCCCTTAACGTTGTCCCTCACCTGAACCTGGCCAGCCCTGACCCAACCCTAAGAACTGCCCCGCCCTCCCCTAAGCCCTAAAAACTACCTCGACTACCCATTCCCCTCCCCCTACCCTGGGGCCTAATACCCTAACCCCTAATTAAAAAAATGACCCCAACACTCTTCCAGCCCGAAAAACTACCCCTGACCCCCAGCCCTAAAAACTTGTCCCACCCCCCAGCCCTGAAAACTAGCCCCACCCCCAGCCCTGAAAACTAGCCCCACTGCCCCCAGCTCTGAAACTAGACCCAATCTCCCCAACCCTGAAAACTACCTCCAACCCCCAGTCCTGAAGACTATCCCCAAAAGCCCCCAGCCCAGAAACCTACCCCCGGCCCACCCCACCCCAGAAATTTACCCCCGACCCACCCCCAGCCCAGAAAACTACCCCGATTCCCCCATCCCACAAAACTACCCCCGACCAACCCTCCAGCCCACAAAACTACCCCGGACCCAGCCCCTCTTAAAACAACCCTGACCCACCCCAGCCCCACTTAAAACAACCCCGACCCACCACCCAGCCCACAAAACAACCCCCCGACCTCCAGCCCACAAAAGTACTCCGACCCACCCACCAGCCCCACTTACCTCACCGCGGTTCTCTCCCTGCTTCCTGCTTCCATCTGTCCGAAGCTAGACTACCCGCGCCCCACCCCAGCCCACAAAACATTCCCGACCCACCCCCAGCCAACAAAACAACCCGAGCCCCAGCCCACAAAAGTAGCCCGACCCACCCCCAGTCCAACTTAAAACAACCTCGACCCGCCCCAGCCCACAAAACAACCCCAACACTCCCATCCCACAAAAGTACCCTGACTCACCCACCAGCCCCACTTACCTCACAGCTGATCTCTCCCTGCTTCCTGCTTCCGTCTGTCCGCAAGCCCTACTGCGTATTGCCTTAACCTCGCACATGCGTAGTTAAGGCATATTCATGGTTAAGGCATGCGTGGTAGGGCTTGCGGAGTCGGAACACTTGTGGCTTAGACCGCTGTGTTCCGACTGTTCCCCAAATGCTACATATGGGCCTAATTGTGCTATCCACACAAGTAGCCTTTCAAACCTGTCTCAGGCCTTTCATTGCAGGGCCTGTGTGTGTAGTTTACTGCCACTTCGACTTGGCATTTAAAACTACTGCCAAGCCCTAACCCCCCCTCCCCTTGATTATGCATAAGTCACCTATAAGGTAGGCCCTAGCCAATAGGATAGGGTGCTATGTAAGTGAAAGGTAGGATATGTACTGTTAAGTTTTGCATGTCCTGGTAGTGACAAACAGCTACATTCGTATTTCACTACTGTGAGCCCTGCTTCTCTCATAGGCTAACACTGGGAATTCCTTAATACGCTTTTAAGCTGCTCATTCTGATAGCTTTTCCTGAGCAGAAAGAGAGGGGTCAGCTAACCCTTACATCTGAATAGGCAGAGTCCTGTTTCCCACACAAAGGGCTGATTACACCCTACTGATAGTCTGGAGCCAGGGCTGGTAAGAAAGGTCCTGGGTGCACTTCAAAGACCCTTCTATGAAGTCACCCTCACTTAAAAAGGCACAACTGGGTATAAGTACTGGGCCTCTGACCCTACCTAGACAGTACACTACTGAACTTATAAAGAACCCTGCCAGGAGTAAAGACTTGTGTGCTTCCACGACTGCCAATCTGCTGAACTGCTGCTGTGGAAGAACTTTTTTCTGCTTTGCTCTGCTGCTCTGCTGCCTACTGATCTCTGTCCTGCTGAGGACAAGGACCGGACCCATCTCACTTGAACCAAGAGTGTCTCTAAGGGCTTGCTGGCTTGCCCCCAGTTCTGAAGTCACAGGGCAATCATATATTCACAGATAGGCCAAAAAATGACAGAAGGAGCAAAATTCATCACATCACAAAATGAAAAACTGCTTCTGTGCTATATGGGCTATACTTATACACAAGAAAAAACTAACAGGAAACAAAACCCATTGGAAATGTAGTAAATACTGATCCAATTCTTGCTATGGGAGAGCCACAACAGTAGAAACAAATGTAGTTAATGTCAGGGAACACAACCATCCCCCCAATGTGACAGAAATCGAGGTCAGAGATGCTCTAGAAACAATCAGAGAAGCAAGCACCAGCTCCCAACAAACCAGTAGCCAAATACTAAAATATTTATTAACTAGTGTTCCTGAACATGTCACTGGACAACTACCATCCATTCCCACTCTAAAAACATTAATAGCCATAGCTAAAAGAGCTACTGCTCAAGCACCACCCACCCCCCAAACTTTCACAGAAATAGAAATCTTACCGGAATAAACTGTCACCCACAAAGATGAGAAATTCATTCTTCATGACAATAATAGTCATGAAAAACAAATTATTATCTTTGCCACCAACAACAACATACGAAAATTAAAAAACTGTGAAACGTGGATGATGGATGGTACATTCAAAGTTTGCCCCAAGGCTTTTTACCAACTCTCTTCCATCCACAACGAATATGTAGACACTAACATCCCCTTCAAAAATAAAACTGTAGAAAAAAGGCTCCAACGACACAATCCTCTCAGTAACGAAACCCTCAAAAACCCGAAAATTAGCTTAAAAATTAAACGCTCCAACATACCCCAAAAAAAGGAAATGAAAAATTAACTTGTTTCAAAGAAACAAAATACATTTTCCTTTTTTAAAAAAGAAACGCATTGTCACGAAACCGGAAACCTGTAAAGAAGAAAAAAAAAGAACACCCTTCCACAATAACATTTACAAACCCACAAGAATTAATACCAACATTAAATACAACATAACATAATTAAACAACACATAACTAACACTACATAACACTCTACTTCTCTTCAAAACAATAAACTACCAAAACAACACCTAACTACCCCAAAAACGAACAATTAACGCACTAACAAATCTAACTACACTACTACTACCTCACCCCTACCCTAAAACTATCTTAAAAGTAAATTAAATCAAACTTACCTTAACCGACGAAACAAAGCTCACAACCGCGAGGTTCCGTCTTGCAAAACGACCAAAAAACGAAACAGATAGACAACAAAGTAAGAAAAAGGAAAAAAAAATGCCCATGTAATAAAAATGAAAAAAGACTGACTCCCCATAGACAAGAATGGAGAAATAATTAAAACAAATCTAAAAAAGTAAATGTATATTTTAATTTATTGTAAAAAAAAAAAATTTGACAAAATGTTCGGAAAATTGTAAAATATATATTAAATATTATATTATCAAAAAACAAAAAATATAATATTTAATCCATATTAAAATGTATGTTTGTTTGATGTACTCACCTTCAAAATATAAAATGACAGTAAAACTATTGTGCATTTGCAACCAATATAACAATGTTTTATAAAAAAAAATATATGATACAAAAATATATTTGTAAACAAAATTGTAAATTATTTAATATATTAAATATTATTTTTTAATATACTAAATAATAAAAAACAAAAATACAAAATATAACTTTGTAAAATACATATATTATTTTACAACAAAATTAAAATTATATAAATTGTATTACAAAAACATGTAAAAAGAAATGTACTAAAATGTTTACTTTTTTCATAAAAAATGATAAATAATGAAAATCAAAACATTTATAAGGAAAGAACTGAAAATATATTTACTTTACTATTACATGATTATACTTCAGAAAAATGTACCATTTTTCAACACTGTTAAAAAAATATGTATGTAAAAATATATTTTTAATTTTGCACATGTAACTTAAAAATATATGTTAAAAATATATGATACATTATAGTAAAATTCTGAATAACATCAAAATGTCTGAATCGTGTTTTTCAATATTTTCAAAAATAGTATAACAAAACCAGTGCTTAATTTGTAAAATATGAAGTCCAGGTGCTCAAATATTTGTTGGAGGCCACACCCACTTCCCCCTGGCTCCACCCACTTCCTCCACAGTGGGCCCTTACCTCCCCATACCCCTCTGTTCCCTCCACCAGACCTGCAAACGCCCTTACACCTCCTTCCCTCCTGCTGTCTTCACACACCTGTGCACTTTCCCCTCTTGTGCTCAGCCTCTATCTAGACAAGCTCTAACCCCCCACCCCCTTCTGATGTCTCTAAGGCCTGCACACTCACCCTCTTCTGCTACCAGTCCCCATCTCTTCGGATCTCTCCTTGAGACCTTCTCCCCTCTCAGCCCTGAGCATGACCCCCCTCCCCATGTCAAGTTCTCGCCCGGCTGTCCCCTACTTTCCTTCGGGTCTTTTCGCTATGCCTGACACCTCCCCATCCTACACACCCTTCTGACCCCCTCCCTCCGGCAGGCCTGCACACTTGCTCATCTCTTCTGCTTTCTAAACATAGACTCGCCCCTCTTTCCTGCTCTCTCCTACATGGCTGCTCCCCTGGTCTCCAGTCTCCTGTACTAGACTGACACGGACCGACCCCATACGCCCTTCTGTACTCTTCCCCAGGAGGATATCACCTGCCCTCCTCAGCCCTCTCCAGGCAGACCTCCAAACCACTATCTCTCCCGCTCGCTCCTCTGTCCATGCTGGGGGGTTCTCCAGGCCACCTGCACCCCCGCTTTTCAACCTTCTCTAGGAATGCACTGCACACGCCCTGCAGGGAGGTGCCCCAATGTTAAGTTAAGTCACTGCCTCATTCTACAGACTAACCACTCACAAGCAAGGACATCATGTACCAGGACATGCCTGCCAACAAACCTTTCACCCCCACCGACCCTCAAACTCCCCTGGGAGGCTGCAGCCAGGTCCGTGGACTGAGGCCTCGGAATTCTTGCAGTTCTTGAGCTTAATTTTTGTGCCAGGCACATTCTTGCATGGCTTGCCCTCCTGATCCCGTGCACACTATGGATGTATGCTTGTGAAAAGCCGTGTTGGGAGGATATTCAGGTTTATTTCCTCTGCCTTTCTTGCGACCTGATTATCGCCACTTAGGTTTGAAATTGTACATGTTAGACTGCACATTTCGGTATTTTGTGCAAGCAATATTGTTGTTTGAAAATAAATATAAATAAACTGCTTGTGCAAACAAAAGAGTGCAGAGCAATATGAAAGATTTTGAAATTTATCCATGAGATAATCCTACCGCTTCAGGGAGATGATTTGGAAGAGGTTACACAAAGACGGTGAAACTACTTTCTACACAAATACAAAAAGTAGGAAACGATACCTTGAAAAGGGTGCTGCTGAAAAAAGAGAACACTTGTGCCTGCAGAATGTCAGTGTGCCAGTCGGTCTGCCTTAGTTATAGCGCTGATGGTCATTCTGCTCGTTGAATTGAATTCTTAGCAAGACGGTGCTAAAGAAACGAAGTAGATTATTTAATGGAGGCAGGGACAGTGTTGCCAGACACCAGTGAAGTGGCAATTAGAAGAAGGCATTGTTGAGTTGTGTCTTTTATTCGCAGCACCGTTCTCATAATATGTCAGTTAGCAAATGTGCTTCTAAAGGCCTCTCGTGCTTAAAAGTGTTCTTTACTGTGTTTGATGTGTCACAAATGGATTTACAGCCAGCTGCAGGGGGCTGTGCAGGGATTATTCTTATTTTCGAAAGGTCATCTCGACCAGGGAGTGTTGTACATAGAAGAGTGCGTAACTTGGGGATATTGGAAATCAGGGACAAGTGAGACGTGATTTGGCAGCACACTGTTTGTGGTGTCATGTATGTGACCAGAACGATTCTTTGCGCTGTGTCGTATCAATACACACAGTGCCCCGCCTGACGCCAGTGGCGTGATTGCTGGGGCCTCTCTGACTCGGTTCAAGTGACCGTCACCTCGAGCCAGTAAAAACAGCATTGGATATTATTATTTACTGACTGTATGCGCCACGGTTACTGCTGGTGGCTCTTCCCACACCGTGCAAATCACATTTCCTGAAAGATTATCACACCATTTTTTATCCATTTGGCTTTCAAGGATTTTTTCATTTCTTTTGAGCACTGCCAGCCAAGTAAAAGTAAGTATACACTTTAGTAAACAGGGGTTAAATTAAGGGCAAGGCCCTGAGCTTCCGGCAGACTCGGAGCATAGCACTGCACACAGTGCCCCGCCCGATGTCAGTGGCATGATTGCTGGGGCCTCTGCCTCGGTACAGATGACTGTCACCTCGAGCCAGTAAAAGCAGCAGCATTGGTTTTTTATTACTTACTGCGATTACTGCTGGTAGCACTGACTTATTAAGAGGCCTGCTGCTGCTTCAAAGTGCCCGCCTCGACGTCGCGCTAACTGGTGCTGGTGACTCGTCCAGTGCGTGTGTGCTGGGGTGTGGTCCACCGTCCCTGGAATGAAAAAAGTTTACGCACGGCACGCTGCCGCAGCCCCCTACCTTATAGAACCAAATACAGCCCAATCAGTGACCCGCCCACCACCAGCAACACTGAATGCAAATTAATTTGCATCATGGATATGGATTTATTGGGCTCGCTCTCTCAGCAGCCCTGCAGAGAAACACTCTTCTTCACCGACGGAGGATTCTGAAGACTGTCTGTGAAGTGAGCAACACTGCAGTAAGGCAATTATATTTAATATACTTTGACCATGACGTGCAGACTCGTGTTGTTGATGTAATTTGGTGGCAGTATAGACCCGGCCCTGATAAAAAGGTGCCGGTGCTGAGCACCGGAAAGCACCAGCACAAATTAAGCACTGAACAAAACCAAATAAAAACAATTTAATTGTGAACAACAACAAAAAATACGTGTTTCCAAATAAAAACGTTAACAATAAAAACTAACATACATCTCCTTTTTTATTTCAATATACATATAAACTCGAAAAATACGACATAATAAACCATAAAAATGTACTATTACTAACGCCAAAACCAGCTAAACTCAGGGAAACTGCTGGATAATAAACCATAAAAAATTACTATTCCAACTCCAAAACCAACTAAACTCAGGGAAAGTGCTGGATAATAAACCATAAGAATTTACTATTCCAACTCCAAAACCAACTAAACTCAGGGAAAGTGCAGGACAATAAACCTAAAAAAATTACTATTCCAACTCCAAAACCAACTAAAGTCAAGGAAAGTGCTGGATAATAAACCACAAAAAATGACTATTCCAACACCAAAACCAACTAAACTCAGGGAAAGTGCTGGACAATAAACCAAAAAAAATTCCTATTCCAACTCCAAAACCAACTAAAGTCAAGGAAAGTGCTGGACAATAAACCCCAAAAAATTACTATTCCAACTCCAAAACCAACAAAACTCAGGGAAAGTGCTGGATAATAAACACAAAAAAGAAATTACTATTCCAACTCCAAAACCAACTAAACTCGGTGAAAGTGCTGGATAATAAACAAAAACAAATTACTATTCCAATTCCAAAACCAACTAAACTCAAGGAAAGTGCTGGATAATAAACCAAAAAATTTACTATTCCAACTCCAAAACCAACTAAACTCAGGGAAAGTGCTAGATAATAAACCCCCAAAAATTACTATTCCTAACTCCAAAACAAAAAACCTAAAGGAAACTGCTAGATAATTTAAAAATTATAAATATATAAAAATATAAAACATTTCAAACCTATGAAAAAACAAAAATTTATAAAAATTTAAATTTTTTATCAAAATTACAACTTTAACACACAATTTGTAAAAATTTGTTCGAAATATTTTTAAAAATAAAATGTAAAAAAAAGATTATATAATACAATACTTACAAAAATTATTATAAAAATTTGAGATACCCCTTCTAACAAAAATAAAAAAATATAAATATTAAAGTCTAAATTACAATTTAACTTTTTTAAATGTAAAAATTCTAAATTATCCAAATAAAAAATTAATTAATACTAAAATTAAAAAACAATAAAAAATTATGTAAAAACAAATTTTTAGGGGGCGTGGCCAACTATCATGGCCGCGCGGACGTGATCCTGCTAGGCTCCCGCACCAAAGTCCGATTTATCGTATCCATCGGGACTCTACACTTGCCAATACCACGGGGACGACGCAGACAATGACTACTCACTAAGTGGAGAAGATTTTAGGGCCTTAGCAGAGCCCTGGAGGTGCCCTAGACGTGAGTCCGTGATCGAGACGGAGCGCGGCCGCTCGTCCAACATGGCGGCCGGGTTCTACTGCTGATGTGACCTCGGAGCCGGGCTACACTTTTAGCTACCGGTGAAGGCTCTAATGCGGAGATCTCCCCCTGCTAAGGCGGAGTTGGTGTAGCGGCTCGCCAACTGGGAGTACAAGCACTACCCTTTGAGTGGACCGATGGCGGGCTCCGGTAGCGGCGAGAAGATGGTGGCTGACGACGAGAGGAGAACCCGCGCAGCATGGCCCGTTAATATGGTTGCATGAACCACCCTGAGGCGATCGCGAATGGTGCCCTGACTGTCCCCCAGCACCGGTAATGCGTCTGACACCACAGCACCTCTAATCGCGGAGACCGCAGCGCCATTACCCAGAGGTTAGCAGCAGCGTTACTTCCCTGCTATCCTGGGGACCCGCATCCGTCCTCTAGAAGACACTCACCTTCAGAATACCGGCGCGATGTTATGAGAGGGCCCAACTGAGACAGGGCTGGAGGCTGAAGTCTGCATGTGAGAGTGAGGCCTCAAAAACAGATGTGCCTGACCCCAATGCCTGACTTTAAGATGGCGTCCCGCTCCCTTGTGCAGTGACATTTGAGACAGATTCATGAGGGCTCTGCTGTAATTTGCGACCCAACGCAAGACCCTACCTGGTGACCCCGGGGGACACGCTCAGCAGCGGAACAAAAGCACCCAGTCCCGCGACGTATCTGGTGTATCACAAGCCCAGATCATACGACCGGGTGTGTGGGAACTACGCGAACGCCCGAACGGGCGGCCTGATCTTGAACAAGCCCATATGCCTCCCAAAATTCGCAACCTAATAAGGTCTCAAACTTCTTTGGTACTCCTAGCACGGGGAAAGGATCGGAAACAGAGTATAATCAGAAGGAGGGAACTATGGCATTGACCCGAGACTATCTCCTGGCCATGCTCAGGGACTTTAAACGTGAATTGCGCGATGACATTAAAGCAGACATCAACGCCTCTCTCGACGCCTTCAAATCCGAAATGGCCTCTAAAATCTGCGACCTGCGCACCGACGTGGACTCGGTGGGAACCCGCACTCTTGACTTAGAGGCGAAATGTCAGACTCAGGAAAATCGCATTCAAGCACTTGAAGAAGGCACCAATGCCCTCACAGCACAACTGAACTCCGCGCTGCTCAAATGTGAAGACCTAGAGAACTGCTCTAGGCAGGAAAACATCAGAGTGCGCGGCCTGGAGGAAGGACAAGAAGGGGCGGATCTGGAGCAATTCATCGTGGGTCTCTTCACTAGCATAATAGGGGGAGACAGACCGCCTATCCGGCTAGAACGTGTTCACAGAGTGGGCCCGGCCCAGCAAGGGAAACACCAGCGGCCTCGAGATATCCTAGCCAAGTTTGCCTCCTTCAAGACGAAAGAACTGGGGCTGCGGAAGGCCCGAGGACAAGAATCGATTGAATATCAAGGGGGAACATGCGCGCTGTTCCAAGATGTCGCTCAGGCCAGACTAATGAGGCGACAACAATTCTGCCTTATTACCACCGCCCTTCGAGACAAGCAAATTAAATATAGATGGACCTAACCCTTCGGCCTTGCTTTTGCTTTCAACAACAAACATTATCATTTCACCGAGGTTGAAGGGGCCGCGACTTTACTGGGCCTCGACGGCGCAGTGCCACAGGCACACCCTACCCCCCCGGGAAGCTCCAGGTTGCGGGGAGGAGGCGCGGAAAACATTGGAGGATGGCACACGGTTCCGGCAAGAAGACCCCCTGACCACTCTAACATGCGAACTACTGAGATCACCGAGGGTACCTCGGCTCCACGAGTAGAATGGATACTCCCATCTTATCAAGAGAAAAGGCTCTACGGGGCTCCCAATAGTCCGTATGATGGAATACTGACAACCCTTTGACTTTATACCACATTATGAGCCTCTATAGTGAGGGACACCCGCTGCAATCTGCGGACCACTTGGTGCGGGAACGGTCCTGCCCGTAAGGACATTCGACAATGCAGACCCTGAGGTTTGCGATGACTTTTAGTTTGGTTCTATTCTTTATTGTCTACATTGTTTAAATTTTTTCCTTTTCAGGTATTCTACCCAGGGGTGACGGGGCAGGGGTTGGGGGGGAATGGAGGGGGTGGAGGAGGGCTCTTATAACAGCTGGCCTAGCTTCTACAGAGGGGATGGGGGCTAAGCTCTTATCTTGGAATGTTAGGGGCCTCAACTCCCCTAACAAAAGACACAAATTCTGGAAATATATCGGGGATCAGGGGCCGCTGATTGTGGCAATCAAGGAGTCCCACATAAAACGTACAGAAGAAAACAGACTCAAGCATAGGCGCTATCCCCAGATTTTCCAAGCTACCAGTACAAAAAAACGGAATGGGGTAGCCTTGATATTTCACTCCTCCGCCCATTTTATTCATGAGACTACACTGAAGGATAAAGAGGGCAGATTTATCATGGTTAAGGGGTCATTGCTGGGTAGACCATGTACAATTGCTTCGGTATATGCGCCCAATGCTGGGCAAGCTGACTTTCTCTCTTCCTTCCTAGACTCTCTCCTGAGCTTTGCAACGGGGGACCTAATTATCATGGGGGATTTTAACCTCATCTGGGACCCTCACTTGGACTCAACTCACACCCTTAGAACAGGAGGGGGTTTATTTCCCACATTGCTTAAGCAAACATTACAACAATTGGGGCTAATAGATATCTGGCGCCACCTTAATCCGACAACAAAGGACTTCACCTTCTTTTCTCATGTCCCCAAATCATTGACCATATTTTTATCAGCCAATCGCTCACCTATGCAGTCACTTCCTCACTCATTCTTCCTATTGCCCTTTCCGACCACGCCCCCTTCACCTGCCTCCTGGATTGGCCGGCCCCACGCTCTAAACTCACATGGTGGTATTTCCCAGAGTTCCTCTGCCGGGACCGCCTACACCGAGACGACCTTCGCAAAGCGATCCGTGATTTCTTTCTGCTTAATGACCCAGCCGATACATCTTTAGCGAACAATTGGGACACGTTTAAAGCACATATTAGGGGTCATTGTATCTCCCTTGCCTCCTCCCTCAAAAGAATCCAAATCAAGGAACGCCTGGATTTGGAACAAGAATTGGTGAAAGCAGAGGGGCGGCATAAGGCAGCTCCCTCAGCCCCATCTCTGCGGAAAGTTACAGCCCTCAAAGGGAAACTTAACGCAATATACACAAATAGAGCGGAGAAAACACTCCTGAGACTTCAGGCTAGGGGCTACGAAGGGAAAGACAAGGTGGGCACCTTACTAGCCAGACAACTGAGGGCCAAACAAGAAAAAGCTTATGTAAAACAAATTATAGATGACTATGGCACGACTCACGTCCAAGAAGAAGCAAAGGCACAGACATTTCATGACTTCTACCAAACCTTATACCGAGCTGACACCCTTAGGGAATCTGAACAAACACAATATCTAGCTGCCCTCGACCTACCCCAACTCCCGGCCTCCGCCAATGGGATCAGTGACTTAATATCGAGGGACAAAATATCGACTTTACAAAATATAGTCACCAAATTATCGAAAACTAGAATATCGACCACCAATACTTAATAAACAAAACACTAAAATATCGAAACAACTATATCGACTAAAATAAATATCGTTTCTAACTTTATCGAACATCAAAATATCGAAACAAAAATTATCGAAATACATTCAAATAACTAACATAGAGCCATAATATCAACTCACATAATGTAGACAGCCAATATTATCGTTTTTTTTATAAAATCGAATAACTGATACACAGTAAATTAAATATATCTTCAGAGAAAAATACATTTTCACAATATAAACATATACAAAACATTTAATAAATATAAAAATATATTTTGCAAACACATTAACAACCCAATTTTTTTTTTTAGCAAATATCACTTTAGTCCTAAATAACGAAATACTTAAAAAATATAATGCACTAAATATATAACATTTTAAGCATTATAAAACACATTTCACCAACAGAATATGGTAAAAAAAAAAAAGGGTAACAACTTCTTAATTAGCGTCTTCCATATAAGGAAACAAACTGATAAAAAAATACAAAACTTGCACAACAACAAATAGAATGCTACCACTAACAAAAAGCACCAATAACATAAATGAACTAATTAATTAAACAGTATAAAAGCAAAGAAAAAGTTATGTTCATTTCCACTTCAACCCTACAAGAAAAAAGAAGAGGAAACTCTGCCAGATTGCTTCCTGATCGCAGACTTTGATTTCAAAACAAAGCTTTGAAACTGCATTAAGTAAGTAAATTAACATTTTAAATAGTACAATACTGCTAACATTCTCCCAAATATATGTCAAATTCATAATACACTAAAATGTATTTTTATTTATTTATATCTCCTCTACAGAATTTTCCAACAGCAGCAAAATAATCTACAACAGCTAAGAAAATTAAGTTAATCAAAAAGTAAGTATCTTAGGGGCCCATTAC